>CAJQZN010019269.1:0-17902 GCA_907164685.1 Colias eurytheme | reverse complement strand
CCTCGCTTGGCTCGTCTTGGCGGGGGCACTACCGTGCCCCCAGATTTGAATTCTTTTGTCCAAAACTTTGTCATGAAAGTTTTTTTTTAGTTTCTTTATTTCCACAATTAGTAAGAAATTCTTAGCAATGATAGTCGTTAAAATAAAACACGTACCTCAGTTTCAATAAAACTTTAATATCTTTACACTCTACTACTTCTGTGCTTTTATTTCCAATATTATAACTAATTAATTAAACACTTTAAAGGTTACATACAGAAATATACACGGGCACATACGAAATCAAATTATAATATGAACAAATAATACACTTATATGTGTATGTCGCCGTTATCTGGTTGAATCTGTCATTGGATTGAATGACTAGCGCGTTCATATCACTAATAGGACAACTCGTCAAGTTGTTGTATAATATTCAACGTGGGCTCTCAACCGTCTTCTTGTGGACGTTTGGTAAAGGTAAATTATAACTATGTCCTGCATCTATGTCATGATAAAACTTACACTTAATTTTTCTCACAACTCATCTTACACAAAAGCGTCCAAAAGCTGTCTAACCAACGTTGTTCCCGTTACTAAACTAGATAGCACAAATACTTTCAAGAACTAGCCTCAAACTTCAGCTAATTGCGTCTTTACAAAGTTTCAAATTGAAATCCCGACTAACTACCTTCGCAAACAGTGGTCAAGTAAAAATTTTGTGCAATGGATTGTTGACGAGTGAAGAAATAGTAACTGACTTCATAAATGTTTACTTTTTAGCGGACTTTGTAAGGAGTTTCTGTTTTCTACTATAAATATATATTTGAGGTATGTTTGAATTCTGTTTTGTTATAAATTACCTACTCGTCAATCTTTTCCTCATTTCTTACATATACGCAGATTTTATCATCAGTCAAATCACTTGCTTTGTGGCAGTCACAGACGAATTCCAACCAATCTATGCAAGATTTTCCCCTAAAAATCACCAGCTCAGATACCCTGTAACATAAGAAGAAAAGTTTAAGATTAAAGCACCTGATTTACAACTGATGTTTTACATGATCAACTATAAATAACATAGTAGGTATACTAGACTTGATTCGTACTTTACTCATTTATTTACAACCACCAGCATATTATTTTAATGACAATCAAATACTGTTCCTTTTACATGATACACTATATGTATTTTGTTGTTACAAAACATTATAGACCGGGAGATACTGACACAAAATTTCGAGTCATTTGTAAAAGGATGGCGGTTCTACAGGGGTCTTAGTACGCAATGACAAAAAGAAAAACGATGGTGTGAACACTGGTACCGGCGGCTTAGTCGCGTGGGCGTTAGTCGAACTCGTCGTAAAAATAGCGAAAGTCAAACGATTTGTAACACAAAAATTTTAGAATTTACCGATAGCCCATAAAAAAGAAGTAGGCGGTAGTGTCATGCCATACTTTTCCGGTGTGACTTACAGCCCGCCATACCGACGCAAATGTGTTGATTTAAAAAAAAACAATTCAACCATTTGTACCAGGCTAACTTTTGCACAGGTAACCATCGTCGTGTAACCATTTACGAAAATCACCATACCATACTTTTCGGACGATTCCAAATGGTCGCCATACCGCCGAAAATCTGCAAAAATTTTTTTTTTTCGCCAAACTTTTTGTACCAGTATTGCATTTGGATTTTTGTAGAGTATTTGATAAAATGTGACCATTATTATATTTGCCATACTTCTAGTAGGGGGAAAAAGTGCTGCCATACTTCATAAATAAATTTATTATTAATTTATAGAAGTGAAGATTTCTACCACCTAGATCTTTGAAATTTTGTATTTATATTTGTTGAACCTCAAACTTATAGGAAAGATTAATGCCATACTGTTACAAATCGTTCAAAATACGAATAAAATCATACAATAAAAAAAAATCTTATACACATTCGCCACCTCCCACAGGTATGGCATTATCACACTTCTATTTATAATCATTCAGGAGTTGTTGAAAAAAAAATTAGGGTGTTACAAATGGTTCAGCGAAAAAAAAAATTTGCAGATTTTCGGCGGTATGGCGACCATTTGGAATCGTCCGAAAAGTATGGCATGGCGATTTTCGTAAATGGCTGCACGACGATGGTTACCTGTGCAAAAGTTAGCCTGGTACAAATGGTTGAATTGTGTTTTTTTAAATCAACACATTCGCGTCGGTATGGCGGGCTGTAAGTCACACCGGAAAAGTATGGCATGACACTACCGCCTACTTCTTTTTTATGGGCTATCGGTAAATTCTAAAATTTTTGTGTTACAAATCGTTTGACTTCGCTATTTTTCCGACGAGTTCGACTAACGCCCACGCGACTAAGCCGCCGGTACCAGCGTTCACACCATCGTTTTTCTTTTTGTCATTGCGTACTAAGACCCCTGTAGAACCGCCATCCTGTTACAAATGACTCGAAATTTTGTGTCAGTATCTCCCGGTCTATTAAATCAAATAAAATAACAACAGTAGATAAACTGCTTATTTCGTTAAGTCCAATCCCCGATAAGCCCGATAGTCTAAACCCAGTTTCCATGCTAAATACAAAAGCACCTTTTAAATTGTCATATTGGAACCACAAACAGGCATCGCTTGACGGGCTATCGCGATTGATATTGAGTGCTACCACTAACAAATTGATAGCAGTTTATTTGTGGTCGCTGTACAAATATTATTGATACGCGTCGGTTTATAAAAGGTCGCTTATATTACAACAAATGTATAGTAATGTATATATACTGTATAAATGTGAGAGTAAAAATTTCACGCCTACATTGCGGCACTGATTTTGATGTAATTTGGAATAAAAATAGTTGAAAACTGGAGGAGAACGAGAGAATAAGGGGTCATTTTTAAAGGCTCGTGGTTCTGTCCATTGCTTAAACTGCGCGGCATAACATCTGTTCGCAGTTAATCATCATAGAATTAAATGACTACAAGCAAATATTAAAATGTGCCGCTATTCTCTATTGTTTCACGTCGTATGTTATTATGTACATTAATAATAGTTTTTTATCTTTGTACAAATAAAATACTTATCGTAATCACTAGAAAGCGGAGCCTAGAAAGTAAAAGAATAATGTGGACTGTTAGTTAACTATAAAACAGCTTATATTCGAATGCTATTTTTTTTGTTAACAATAACATGGTTGTTAGTTGATTCTATACCATACAGTGTCTTTAAATAAATAAATAAACAATCTTACATAATACATATATAAAAATGAAACCCGTTTCGCGCTGTCACGGCATCACGTGTGAACGGCTGAACCGATTTCGATAATTCTTTTTTTATATTCCTTGAAATATGAGGATGGTTCTTATGTAGAGAAAACGTAAATATGTACCACGGGTGAAGCCGGGGCGGACCGCTAGTAAATAAATAAAATTCATTTATTTCAGGCCAGACCATATAGTATTAGTAAAATCTTATTCTAGTGTTGGTATTACAATTATTACTTGAAAGCTACAAACTATAATAAAATGTTAATAATAAAGGACTTTCAATCTGCTTAATAGATACTGATTGTGAACAGAATCCTTGTAAACTTACTGAATGCTTTTGCCAATAAATTCCTGTTAAATTGATGTATTAAGTTCGAGAACTCTTTGTATTAAACGAACTGTATTAAAATAGGTCAGGATATAGCCTAAGAGTCATTTATACTAATAATATACATCCTTTTTTTTAAAGTAGGGAAATCTTCCAAGGATACCCACGGCTCCCGGGGAAGGAGCCGTATATATTATGTCGGATTCTTGCCGACTAAAACCCCACTGTGTTCCGTCGAGCCGCTTTTATATAGAACTAGCGACCCGCCCCGGCTTCGCATGGGTGCAATGCTGATACTAAATACACTACAGAAAAACTGTGAACGTTGTATATAAAAACATAGCGACCCGCTCCGGCTTCGTACGGGTATAAAATAGATAGCCGGGCGGCGCGGCCGGCCGGTACCGCCGCAAACGCTACGTCCCGCAATTTTTAAATCTGTAATATCTTCGAAAATATTCACTTAAATCATACGGTGTAAAGGGCCATATAGATCTATATTAAATGAACAATGTATTCAAGGTATTTAATTTGTTAAGGATTAATGCTGTATTGGTTAAAATCGCATCGAAAATTTGCCATTATTTGTCGTAAAAAGTAAATGACAAAAAAAAGTTATTGTGGGTTATCCATAAGAGATAGACATATACCATCGCGGACTTTTCTGTAGATCTTTTCAATGTGTATAATACTTAGTACATTATTTTGATAAAACTCGTAGGGTTTAGCCTGCGTTTGCAATGTAAGCGGAGAAAATGTAATTTTTTACGACATCACATTAGAAATCTCAAAAATAACAGTACTTCTCCACTATTTAA
The DNA here is from genome assembly GCA_907164685.1 of Colias eurytheme. Classification (NCBI taxonomy): domain Eukaryota; kingdom Metazoa; phylum Arthropoda; class Insecta; order Lepidoptera; family Pieridae; genus Colias; species Colias eurytheme. The sequence continues at coordinate 13,510 of CAJQZN010019269.1, read as the reverse complement.
TGGATGTTATTATACATATAAACCTTCCTCTTGAATCACTCTATCTATTAAAAAAAACCGCATCAAAATCCGTTGCGTAGTTTCAAAGATTTAAGCGTACAAAGGGACATAGGGAAATAGGGACATAGGGACATAGGGACAGGGAAAGCGACTTTGTTTTATACTATGTAGTGATTATGCATTACTAGCTGTGTCGCGCAACTTCACCCGCGGATGAATCCGCAGTAAAATCAAGTATTTCTATAGCTTCTGTGTTATTCTGATGTATAATCTCTATTACTGTAAAGTTTCACTGAAATCTTTCGAGTAGTTTTTTCGTGGAAGAGTAACAAACAAAAACATTCACAGTCCTTCGCATTTATGATACTAGCTTTTCGCCCGTGTAGTCAAAAGAATACATGGGTATTCCTATACTTTCCGTTCTCGTGGGATTTCCGGGATAAAAGCTATCATATATATCCATGTTTCACTCTTTGTATGTGCCAAATTTCCTGAAAATCGGTTCAGCAGTTTTTGCGTGACGAAGTTACAAACAAATAAACAAGCATACAGACTTTAGAATTTATAGTTTTAGTAGTATTTAGTAGTCCTATTTATACAAGTCTAGCTTAATACGCAATTTGAATGTTAAAAGGGCTAAGAAACTAATACTAGTAAATACCTGATCCCAGATCAGGAGCGCATTGCAACTATACGTAATTACTGAGCTGGATTTACATACTAAATAATTGCAATAGAAGCCGTATTATCAAAGTTGTGTAGATTAGATAAACTACAGTTTTAATAGAAGAAAGGAGTACATCTATACTTTGTCTATGTTTAAATCTCTAGAGAGTCTCAGAGTGAACAGGTACCTTCTAGGGAAGCGCGTTCCATCTTAGACCACATCTCAGCTTAACATCAGGCGAGATTGTGGTCAAGCGCTTCCCTATTACCAATAAAAAAAAAAAAAAAAAAAACAAAAATTATAAAGTTCTCGTGTAACAATGTTAGTTACCATACTTCTCCGAAACGGCTCTACCGATTCTCATGAAATTTTGGGTGCATATCGGGTAGGTCCGAGAATCGACAACATGTATTTTTTATACCCCTAAGTGATAAGAGTAAGGCAGATGAACGTTTGCCGGCACAGCTAGTAATGTAAAACAAAACAATGGTTAACTAGATCAATTTTAAAGACGGCCGGCGTGGAGTATCCCTTACGATAAAGATTATTTATAAAAAGAAAGAGTAGAACAAATTATAATATTTATTTTTGTAGCGCGAGGTGTTTATCGATTTTAATCCTACCATTCATTTTGTATAACTACTGTGAAATAATCCTACGCTTAAATGTATAGACAAAATTGCCTAGATTTAAGCGTAGGTTGTGACTATTCAGTATGGATAACAAATAAGATAACTCACTAGTAAATAATAAGAGTTGGAACATAGGTAAATGAGCAATACATTTGCGTTTCAGATTTATTTTCATCTCCGCAGGTGATCTACCATAAACAGTTTATATTTTTCTATAATAATTCATATTATTAAGATGACAACATGACAATTTACCTTGAGGCATTATTCCCTATTGGCATTTTTAAGAAAATTGATTAAACTAATAGATTGATTTTGTCAAGAAAACAATATTTAATTTCTGTTATCTATTTAAATAATATTACATTACTAGTTGCACCCCGCGGTTTCACCCACGTGGCTCCGCTCCTGTTGGTCTTAGCGTAATCACATAGTCTAGCCTTCCTCGATAAATAGGCTATCTAATACCGAAAGTATTTTTCAAATCGGACCAGTACTTAGTTAGCGCAAGAAATTTTTGATATTAGCGCGTTCAAACATACAAACTCTTCAGCTTTAAAATATGTATTAGTACCTATGGATTAGTAACATTAGTGTATGTATATTGTAGGTATAGTCTCTATGGTTGTAAAAATCATAAATTGATCTGCCTTTTGTCCACAGAATATCGCATTACTCCACGTTTGCTCCACGTGTTCTTTAATGCGTTGCCTAGCAACCAAAATATAGTCCTATAAATTGAGCACTAAAAAGGCTTAAAAAGGTATCATTTTCGCTCTGCGTGGTAAAATCCAGCCGAGGGTGCTTGTGGTTTTCCCATGTTCAGTGCCTCTTAACCATTGACCAACATACAGGCAAAAGCCTCGCTAATTTTAAGTAATAATAATATTAGCTTTTTCACTCTTTGTTTTATGGTTAAAATTATGTGGGATTTTTAAGTCAGCTGCAAGTAGGTACACAAAATGACTTTGGGCCTAAAAAATGAACAGCTTATTCTTCTAAACGTCTTTTTCTTTTTCTGATAAAACTTTTACCGTGGCATTATAAATCTGAAGAATTTGTTTGTTTGTTTATAAATGTCTAGCTGCTGCTTCGAATTAATAAAACTATTTAGTTACTAGATAGCCATCCAGGAAAGTTATATTACAACAAGCTTTGACAAACAGGAGCGAGGTTCAATAAAAATTGTCGCAAATAACAGGGGAAAAAATCAGGTGTACGGGAACAAAGTTGGTAGTTCTTTATACCTATGTATAAATAAAAAAAATCATAGATAAGAATACTAATTTATTTTGAAGTACTTTTTATATGTATAATCTGGTCTATCTGGAGTTTTAAAGGGTATTAATGTGTATACGCCCATTGGAAAACTTGTGAATTAAGTAGGTATATAATATACCTACTTAATTCACAAGTTTTATTATTAGTATAATATTTAGTATAATAATTATCACGATTATTCTTTAATTTAGAAAACCGCCATAGCGTAAGTACCTACTCACAATTATGTAAGTAACAACTTATTACAAAAATTAAGTTTTCGTTTCTTTCATATAAGATATCCTTTATGGATATGTATAACATTATATAATAATTATACAAATATCTTACGTTTAACTAATAAACAAAAACCTGTTCAATACGACATTAATCCCATATCAAAATATCATATCACAGTTCCATAAAAGTGGGGTCATAAAACGCATCATAAACCCGGCGGTACACTTAAATTATTCCGGGATTAGCAACAGCAAAGATCCCGGGATAAGGGGATAGCGGGTAATCCCGTATTATTATTGTAAACGTTACTGCATTCGCTGTTATGATCTTTGGTTTTGTTGTTAATTTTAACTAAATATGTTTAATTTGAGACTTGAAAAGCAGTGGCTCTGTGGTAAGGATGTCAGACTTCTAATCGGGGGCTTCGTGACCAGGCGTGCGTCGAGAAATAAATTGGTTTTTCAATTTATTTTTGTCGATAATATCACTGATGATGGTGAAGTTTTTGTAGGTAATTTAGATGGAAGGATGCTTTTTGTTCGATGATTATATTGTGGTACAATAATTTACATTAATATAGTACATTAGATGAAAACCAATTAACATAAAAAATAATCCCCTTTAAAAAGAAAAATCATTATTGATACTGGTTACTTACTTGAAATTCTAAGTAGATTTCTAACCAGTTCAAGATAAAATAAAAATACTATACTATTTTGACAAAAAAGGTCTCGGAAGTTTTTCAAAATGGCGCTCAATAGTCAATTGCATCCAGCAGTTCCCTATTATCAGTCTCTATCTAGTTATCAGTCAATTTTGTAAGAAGCCATTTTACGATACTTTCTTACGATATCCATTCGAAAAAGCTGCTCCTTTTGGACGAAAGTTGGTGCGTGAATTTTGAAATTACTAAAGTTTTTTGAATTTCAATCCTCAGTGTAAAAAATAGGATAGCTATTTCAAATGAAGAAAAATGGGGAAACAGTGAAGTATCAAATGCATATTTTAAATAAAGAAAAATACTCATTTAAATATTCTTTCTACTCTTATAATACTTTCAGTCCATTAAATTAACAAGGAAACACTTTATTCCTCTGTGTAAACCCCGTATTACATATAACAATAAAATTTTAAACAACAACAATAACACTTTGCAAAGAAAAGTAATTATTTGTGACTCAATAGCGGTATTAGAAAAATCGTTAAAACTCCGCTAACTTTTTGTGCGAATTAAAAAGCCATTGAGAATTCCCTGGCTGTATCTCGCTTAGCCTTTATATACGATGCGATTATGGTGGAAACATACAGCTCGAACTCGGATCGTTCTGTGGCGGTGAGTTTTTATTATATTAAAGGTAGATTTTTAACATACGGTCTTACTTATAAAATGTTACCCATTCGCTATGCAACGGATTAGTTATTGCAATAACCTGTCTTGTTTTTATGAATGACGTTTCATGTGAGCAAGAGCAGGACACAGCTATGGTAGGAAATGGTTGAAATTTATCCATTGTTTAACTTTTTATAAGTAAGGCCGAAATGAAAACAATCTTTGTCTCACATGGTTTCATCAATATATAAGCTTATAGAGAGCAATAATTAATCAGATAGTTTTATTATTCTTCTAGATGGGATATTGATAAAATACATTTATTTTGCTTTCTTACGTCTTTGATTTCATAAGAATTAACATAACGCTGCCAGTGAAAACATCATTACATCTTATTTTACAATACGTTAATATATCGTCAATAAATAATGTGTACGAAGTGACGACACAGTAAGGCGAAAGGCGAAAGGTATTGGTCTGAATACTGTCTCAAGATATAATTTTTCATATTTTTTTGGAGTAGGTAAAATGTATCAAACCATACAAGCACGAAAGCTTATGTCCTGACGAATCTCTTATTAGCGTACTTTTAAAGATTGACAATACCTAAAATACAATATAACTTTTAATTGAAAGAGAATCTAATAGAAGACTGATGAGACTGACAAATAATTATTAAACGTAACGTTTTTGTTATACTTTCCTCCCGTGTGTTTCCAGTTTAACAGCTATTGTTATTGTAACCTGCAAGCGACAGTAGTGTGACACTAAATTAAAGAACTGGATAAGTTTTAAAATAAAGCATTTAACTATTTTTGAAATACCGCCTCGCTGCTTTTAAGCGCCGTTACAGCTTTTACACTATTTTAAACCGACTTCAAAAGGAATGGTATGCTCCGTTGTATAATATAAGAGTTTTACCCGTTGGCAAAATAACTGTAAGTTTATTTCCTTCTTTAATTCAAATTAACATCTATTGGACACATTTTGAAAGAAAGAAAGAAAGAAAGAAAAAAATATGAGAGGAGGAATGAATTTTTACAATTTTTAGACACAAAATAATTACCTAAATAAATAATAGAGTAAAGAATAATTATTGTAATGTAATATTACGTTTTATAAACATAAAAAAACCGGCCAAGTGTAAGTAGAACTTGCGCATCGAGGGCTCCGTATTATAATTTTGTTTTATATGTTGTAACTGTAAATTTATAATCTTCAGCTTGATAGAAAGACTGATTGACAGACGGACAATAAACTGATCCTGTTTTTTTCCTTTTAGGGTTCGGAACTCTAAAAAATAAATAAACAAAACCGTCAATCCATATCAATGTAACCAACCAAGCCAGTTTCACACGGCTTCAGCGAACTAAAATTTAATATTCCAAATTTATTCCCTGAGCCGCAAATATGACCTCTAACTTTTCCGCCGAAAGTCCTGAATAAGCTCATAACGCGCTACCGAAGATATTCAGACGCAAGACACCGTATCATTTATTTATTCATCAAATACATTTCGGCCGAGAACTTTCGCTCGAATGAAATGCTTATCCTTCATTGAACTGTAAACTATAAGTTTACTTGTAAACTTATTTATTTGGATACAATAAGGCAGTATTAACAGGTTAGTTTGGTAGTTGGTCTGTAAAATTGTTGTTAAATTACCTTTATTGATCGATAGTGAATTATTGTAGTGATTTTGGAACGAAGTTCCGTATCGCGCGTTGCGAAAGGGGGCTAGACGGAATTAAGACCATAAGTTGTAACGACACTTTTTGCTATATTTGTAAGCCGTGCGGCGTGCGCGTGTTTTTCTGTCTATCTTGCAGAAAGCAAGCCAGTTATTTTGGTAACTTCGTTCCATCCGGGTGTCCCTTGATACGTCAAGTTTTTTTATTCAAACTGCTTTTAAATGGTAGATAAGATGCTTCTTACTAATGTATAATTAGATTGTTTTTGAAGTGAAACTTCTTTATCGGGGTTGGAAAAAAATTTAGTGTAACATTTTTTCGTTACGCGTGACACTTTTCCGTTACGCGCCATCTTTGATTCGACGTATTTCTGTCATAGGTCATAAAGAAGTTTCACTTCTTACGTGTGTACACTAGTACACGCACACATTTTTATTCATTACTTTTGGCCTATTAAAGTGTCTTCTTGATACGATGATTAGTGAAGCAAAATTTTTACTAATGCCTTAATAATTAACTACGTTTCTTAAAATATGAGTTACGTTTTAGTTTATTCGTTATTAGTACTGACAGAATTAAAAGCTAAATTCTGAAGAAACCTCTTAAGAATTGCCTTTATGAATTTTGATGATAATAGTACGTTAAAGCACTTCTGAAGTTACTTAGCTGAGCGCAGCTGGTACATCGCTTTCGTGTTTTATGGAGTTTTATGTAAAATTGCGTAGCCTGGCAACAGGTAGGATTGAAAACTCAATACATTTTAGGTATACAAAATGTTTTATAAAATTTGTTCAAATTTAATTATTTTAAAATAGTTGAAAATTACATTCAATGCCTCCATAAAATATATATCACTAGCTGTTCCCCGCGGTTTCACCCACATTGCTCCTCTCCTGCTGGTCTTAGCGTGGTGATATATAGTCATAGCCTTCCTCGATAAATGGGCTATCTAACACCGAAAGAATTTTTCAAATCGGACCAGTAGTTTCTGAGATTAGCGCGTTCAAACAAACAATCTCTTCAGCTTAGTAATATTAGTATAGATTCATTTGAAATTCAGATCCCGTCAAAATATTACCGTACCTTGTTATATTGAATCTCATAATAATTACAAACATAATTCAAAACAAAAACTCCAGTGCCAGTTTCGTTTACATTAGCGAATTAAAATAAATCTCCATAAAAATGTGTAAAGACGCATTAATGAAGAATCTGGAAGAAACATTAAAAATTACGAAGAAGATCAAACGAACAAGATGAAAGAACTTTTTGTGATATTAATATTGAATCTTTCGTAAGTCAGTGTATATTTAGAGGAATTTAATAAGATATTGTTGTGAGTAATTTTATATGTTACGTGACGTTATTGTTTGAAGGAACAATGCTACAAAATTTGTATCGACGTGTGTGTTACACGTGTACGAGATTTGGAATTTTAATGGGCTTCTAAAGGGGCCTTTTATAGAAGTAAAGAACAAACTTTACTTCGAACATAATGTTTATATCAGGACAGATACATAGCCTACTAGCGGTCCGCCCCGGTACCTACATGTTTACGTTTTTCTTGACGTGACAACGTCTTATAATTCGATAGAGCCGGCTGCACGCACGAAAAAACATGACTCATGCGACGTTACCTCTCTCTGAGGCGTTCCTAACTTACAGAAAACCAATTTTTTTCATAAGCACCATCCTCATACTTCAAGGAATAGATTCCGCAGCGCACGCGATGGCCGAATTTTTATTAAGGAATTTTTTACACCTTGGGTTACATTACTTATTGCATTTTTGGTAAGGATCTCTAATTTTTGCAATATAGCCTATGTTGCTCAGTGAAAACGCAGCTTTCTAATGGCGAAAGAATTTTTGAAATCGGTCCAGTAGTTTATGCGGGAAAACCATACATACATAATTACAAACCTTTCCTGTTTGTAATATTAGTATAGAAGTATAGATGGAATCAAAACGTTTTCCCGAACTAAACCTATTAGGGATCAGACTATGTGTCCCTATTAATATATAGGCTTTTTTTTCAACTTCTATGAATTTCCTCTATATAGACATTTTTTTCAGTCCTGCTGTACTATGATTCTATGAATTGGGATAAAATCTGTTAAGTCGTAATTCCTAGAAATGTATTGCGCGAAAGTTTTACTTGATTAGGATCTCTTACCTACGTTTTGATGGCTGGACGGAAAGTGGCTAAATTTTGGAACGTAAATACACTGATATTTAGAAAGATGATCACAGATACACTAAGGTACAGACACTAAGGTTAAAAAAAAGTATTTTAACCAAATTAAAGCTTTTAGGATAAACTACTCCTTGTCACCGTAAATAAGAGCTTGTAAATGTTGACAAATATATGTATTACTAGATTTCGCTCGCGGCTTCGCCCGCGTGGTGTTTTGATGAAAGGTAGCCTATGTTCTTTCTCAGGGTCTAAAGATTGTCTGTGCCAAATTTCATCAAAATCGGTTGAGAGGTATAAGCGGGAAAGCGTAACAGACAGACAGACAGAGTTACTTTCGCATTTGTAATATTAGTAGGGATAGGCCACGTATATCTTGCGATAACGCGAAGCGAACACGAAGCTAGTGTCATTTACATCAGCAACGAAAATCCTAGACAATTATTCCAAACAGAACTGAATTAAAATTCTTAGAACCGTAATTCTCTTGTGGAATTCTTTCCGTTCCCGATGAAACACAAAACGCAAGTAAATTTGAATATTAATTGTATAAACAGCCGGTATAGTTGCGGAACATGGGCGCAATTAGTTGTTGAATATATTTAGTAAGAATAGCTGTGATAACGAATTTGCACAGTCGCGACTGGTAAGTTTTTGCGTCCGAAGTTATGAGAGAACCGCGATTTGATGAACATTGCTCCATTAACATTAGAAGCATTCATCTTGTATGGTAAACTGATAAATCCTCAAAATTTAACATTTTCATGATTTAATTAGGTAATATATTTTTATGCTTCACTACGAGTGCCATTCATAAAGAGAGAGGCAAATAACCACCAAACTCTTTTACGAAGAATCGTTAAAAAAAATGTTGTGTGGTTTTATGAAACCACGGTAAAAGTGAAACTGTTCGAACGGTTCCGAACACTGCTTTGTGTAGCGCATGTCGCGTGACGGTCGGCTGCCGAGTAGTAGTAGTATACCTACTCGGCAGCCGCGATACACGCGACATGCGCTACACAGACCAAAAAGTTTGAGACGATGTAATAAAAGTTTCACTTTAATAAATTACTTACTCTAAGTTGTTGATAAAGATTAAAACTCATGATGGAGACAAATAAAATATGATTAGACGCTCTCACCCATTACTTGTACTACGTCACTATCAACTATTTTGCAAGTCTAGAAGATTTAATTAGTAAATTTAACGTCAATGACTTCGTAAATGGAAGAGCAATCTAGCAAGGTTTAGCTATTTTTTTTTTGTAAGTCTAGCAGATTTTATTACTCGATCAAATAAAGATAATAAATAATAAATGCTTAAAATTTTCTTTGTAAGGAAGACGTATAATCACCCCAGAAATCGCTTCCTCTAATCGCACCACACATTACGGCCGCTAGTGTTTACAGCTTATCAAGTCTAGTAGAGTTCATTCTGCTACTAAATGCTTCTGTGATATCTCAAGATATCGCTACCTCTAATAACTCGCACCACACACCACGGCCGCTAGTGTCGACAGTTAACCAAGTCTGGTAGAGTTCATTCTGCTACTAAATGTTACTGTGATCTTTCAAGATATCGCTACCTCTGATAACTCACTCCACACACCACCGTCGCTATTGTCGACTGTTTAGCAAATCTAGGAAAGTGCATTCTGACCAAATGCTTCTGTAATCTACTAAGTCGCTGCCTTTCACTCAACGCACCACACGTTGCTCGTCTAAATGTAATCTCTCAAGATAGCGCTGCCTCTTATAACTCACTCCACACACCATGGCCGCTAGTGTCAACTGTTTAGTGCGTCTGAGAGTGTATTACCTAACTAAATGCTTCTCCCTTATTGAAAAGTGTAATCTCCCAAGTCATCGCTGTCCCTTATACCTCGCACCACACACCACGGCCGCTAGTGTCGACTGTTTAGCAAGTCTAGGAGAGTTCGTTACTCGATTAGGCGCCGGTTAATCAGCGCCTGGCAGCAAACAGAATGTATTCGGAATGAATAATTCCGTGCATCCGACGTCGTCGGATCATTTGCATTGCGTTGAAATAATTATAAAACACACTCAACGTAATTTTATGCTGTAATTTTGAATTTTAAGTGGGTAAATAAATTCATGTTCTCGGTTCTCTGTCCGCTGCTTCGCGAGATTTTTCTAGGTGCTTTTTTTTCTTGTTGTGAATAAAATTTTGGAGTTGCTTCTTGATTACTTTTTGAATGAAATAAAGATTATATTTCTTTACCAAAAATAATAATAATATTGTGTTATATAATAATAGTCTATTAAATAATTGTCTAAAAGTAATAATAATCTAAAAAATAATAATAGTCGTTCTTACATTATACTTACAATAATTGATAGGTTTGAGTAAAATCCCGAAAATATTTTACAATTACTGAACAAGTTTCATAAATCAACATCTCAACTACTGAGACGATTTTAATAAAGGTTGCATTGTCTGGTAGCTGTGATAAACCAATTATTACTACACATTTGAACGGACAATTTATATTTACTTATTGTGAACAATCCAATTATAAATATCTTTTCTGGACATTTATTTCGGGGAAGGTAATCTGTTCTTACCATGCCTATTTCATTTATTTCTAATGAAATAGGTTCTTTTGTATTATAATAACTTATTTATATTTGATAATAAATTCTATATGTGTATGTGTATTCTAAACCTAACATAATTATTTATCAGAGTAAATTATATATAGTATAATTATAGAGTAAATTCAAGTTACTAATTAGTAATAGAAACCAAATATTTTCATCATCACAAGCTTTACAATCCACTTTATTAATTTTGTTATTGAGCCAAGAATAGATAAATACACTTAAATAAGTAGGTCTAGAAACATTACTCCCTATATACTCAAAATTCCTATTAGAATTTCTAAAAAAAGAGGATCATATTATAACTTCTTCAAAAAAATAAAGAAAAACTTTTTCCGCAAAAATATCATACATCCAGCCAATTCTCAAGAATCAAGATAAAATATTCTCAAACCATTCGACACTGTCTACATGTCCTCGCCATTATCATAACTGCTTAACTTTAATCAAAATCTGGCAAGTTCATAATGAATTTTATTGAATGTCTGAAGGCTGCAATTTGGCGAGGTCGCACATACAAGGCCACGGGGGAAATCTAGCTTCGTCTCTTGTATTTTATATAGTTTTTGCTAGATATGTGATAAATTTACGAGTGCTTTGTGAATATTAGTTGTGACAAAATTAGGGATACGAGATTTTTAGTGTTCGATGGGACGATGTTTTTTCATTGATTTTTCCGACGTCTCAATCTGAATTCTTATGTTATTCTATTTGAGACCAATTAAATAAACTAACAAGTAGTCGGATCGTTATAGTTTTAAATTTTAATAAATTGTGGAACTTACTTGATATCATTTTTATATAAAACATTCGTCTATCTATAATTTAGAAGTGACCAGGTACCAATATTCGAAAATGACAAGAGTTTAACATACAAAAAGGGACTAGAAAAAAGGACTAAACAAGAGTTTGCTCAAAATTTATTTGAAACAATTAACGATCTCAAAAATTTCCCCGTAATGGGCGGGCTTCTTTAGGCTTTCATTATCTATTAGTAAAAATGCATCAACATCAGTTCAAACCTTTCGTCCTGCAAGTAACAAACATAAATCTAGTCACTTCACTTAGTTAAGTCGATATGCACAAGCACATCTTACTCAGTGGCCAAACTGTTGAACCCTGTGTTCCACGGATTGAAGGATTATGAACCCACTTAGCAGAACCTAGACTGAAGTTTAGTTGAGGATGTCGTATAGAAATTTAAATTCTAGTTTTCTTGTTCTATAATGTTAAAAGAATAGAAAAAATTGGATCACGATGCGGGTTCGAACCCGCGTCTGGTGTCGCGGCGAAAGACGCGGGTTCGAATTTCAAGGTAACCAAATTTTTGACATTTTGTTATTTTGTGACCTGATTAAAACTTAAATGATAATAATCTTTACATATTGGCCAGTTTATGAAACAAGGGATACTTTAAATGTAATCCTTGTTACACAGTACACTAGATACCACAAAAACCACAAACACACAACATACAGACAAACAACACAATAAACATTAACATAAAGAGCCACTTCCAGTAACTACTACAACATTTACGAAATAGTTGTGCCCTAGATCGAGGGATTAGGACCCACTTAGAATCTAGCCTTGATGGACGAGCTGCGATAGTTTAAAGTAATGGAGATGCCGGATTTATATATCTAGCTAGTGATGTAATGCGAGTTTGTTTGGAGCAATATATTACGTCAAGACAACGTCTGTCGGTCAGCTAAAAGATGAATAAATCATTAAAAATCTGTTGATTCAATTGATGAACGAAAATATTAATTGAGCTAAACAAAAAACAGTTCATAGACGTTGCGGTCATACATAAATTGAAATGATAATGTTTCATACATTATAATTTCAATTTATATTATAATAAAATAATAAAGATTGTGATTGAAAGATAAAGATGAGGCAAATCTTATATCCTTATATTTTTGTGTATGGAGCTAATAAAAGGTATCGCTATTTTATAAATTTTAAACTACAGTGATCTCCACAACAGGAAAATTTGCGACATTAAATAATGTGTGCGTTTTTTTAAGGATTTTCATGAAGTAGGTAATAATTAATTGAAAAAATAAATTATTATCTACTTCATGAAAATTACGTCAAAATAGAAGAGCTTTCGTGAAAAGGCTATCAATAGAAATCTATTTAAAGCATTCAATATGCTGTCTGTACCAGTTCCCTTTGAGACAAATTAATCCTAAAATCCTTCATGTATATTTTAGCTAATTAATATATTGACGTGAAAACGTCTTATAATTCGATAAAGCCTGCTGCACGCACGAAAAAACATTACTCATGCGGCGTTACCTCGCTCTGAGGCGTTCCAGGCTTGCAGTGCAAGCGAGAGCGCGGAACGAGCGACAAAGAAGCACAATCGGCCTTAAGACGTTGTCACGTTCAACTATCGTCAGTAAACCGACTTTACAGACAACCAATTTTTTTTTAATTGAAGCTTTCTCAGAGGTTGTGTTATGGCAATAAAACAACGAGACTAGGTGTTATAACGTCTGGTTTATTATAATTACAATATTGACTTATATACTATGTTGTACGAGCTTATTTCAATCTTAACTTATTTGTGAAACGTGTGCCTAATTTACCTATTAGACTACAGGCCCGTGTTGAAAAAATTATGGGTCATTTGACCCACGAGGTGACCTATCTAGAACGATATAAGAGCATAAAATAATAAGATTCAGCACTATGACGTCATTTGTAAGCTGTCCACCTGAGTGCAGATGAGAATTCGAAGGTTCAGGTAGAGATTTTCTCCCCTTGTCTCCATGATTTTTGTACGGCATCTGTGTCATACTATTTCTATACTACTTTAAATCAATTATTCCGCAACGCCGTACAAAAATCATGGAGACAAGGGGA
>CAJQZN010019267.1:0-17162 GCA_907164685.1 Colias eurytheme | reverse complement strand
AAAAAACAAATCGAGTATAAACAATTATTTTATTGAAACAATAAATAGACATTGCACACAGATTAAAACATAAATAATATTTAATATACAATTCATTTAAAATGCAGTCATCGGCCCTTCTTGGTAAAACAACTTGAAGGGGGTTAGAACATCGCATCCGGGGGGTAAAAGGGAGGATAGAGGGGGGTAAATGGGGATGGGGAGGATTAATGGCGGGAATCTCTCGGGTAGAACTCCGCAAGCGTGGCCGCGGGAATACGCTTGAGCATCTCCTTGGGGAAGATACGCAGCAGCTGCCAGCCGATGTCCAGGGACTCGAACACTGTGCGGTTCTCGTAGTTACTCTGAAAGAGAGAAAAATTAATTTAAATTCATTTAAATTAGTTTATTTTCAAGGAACTCACTGATTATAAAAATAGGATATTATTTGTCATTTGATTTATTGATTTGTAAAAATGATTTATTTGATGATAATTGATAACCAACTATTGAACTGTTTGAAAATGATACCTATTACCTATGTTCCGAATTGTTATTAGTTACAAACTTAACAATATATTTACAAGAGTGAAGAAACTACAGTAGAAACATTTTATGATTAGAAAAAAAAATGATGTGTGGTTTAATGAAACCACGGTAAAAGTGAAACTGTTCGAACGGTTCCGAACACTGCTTTGTGTAGCGCATGTCGCGTGTCGGTCGGCTGCCGAGTAGGTATACCTACTCGGCAGCCGCGATACACGCGACATGCGCTACACGGACCAAAAAGTGAAGAGACGATGTAATAAAAGTTTCACTTTAAAAATTCTATCACAAAGCAGGATTTGATCAATCAAATTATAATTTTTTTCTATTCTTCAAAAATTATCAGGTATTCTCTATTAGCTTTTTAAAACTATAAACTTCGGTTTATGTTCTTGTTAATGTTTTGACAATACTTCTTTCAGTTCATCTTCATCTACCCTCACATTCTATCCCTCCCTTTTGCACGCCTCATAAGCGAAGCGTTGAGGTGGGTACTACTGTCACTTCGCGCAAAACATCTGATTTTTCAAACTTAAATTTTTAACTATGACATTTTCTAAACATCCCAAACTTTCTACTAAATCTTTTCCCACCACATTTGCCTCTTGAATAAAAAAAAATCAACGTCTATCAAAACTTTCATCACCACCACATCATCACTCTATTCTTTTTTTTTAAATCTTTTTGATGCGCCCTCGCTTTTTACCAATGTCTTACATGTCCTTTATTTTTATGGTTGCCTGGAAGAGATTGCTTTTAAGCAATAAGGCCGCCTATATTTTATGTATTCACTTATTTTAAATATTAAATTCCTGTTATAATATGTACAATAAAGTGTCATAAATAAAATAAATAAAAATCACTCATCACCAACTGACCTGCGTGATGAAGTTCTTCTCGAACTTGGTGAGGAACTCCAAGTACAGCAAGTCGTCTGGTGTGAGGGCCTCTTCACCGACCACGGCCTTCATCGCTTGCACGTCCTTGCCGATGGCGTAGCAGGCGTACTGCAAGTGTTATGTTATATTAGTATTTGTATAATAAATTAATTATTATTGATAAATTTTACCCGACTGCGAAATAATGTTTTTCGAGTTTGTTTATATTTCTTGGCACGTCCAACAGCTTTTTAGTTAACAAAAAATGTGTGTGTGTACTAGTGTACACACGTAAGAAGTGAAACTTCTTTATGACCTTATATTTAAAAAAATAATTTACTATACAGGGTGTCCCACTGTTGGTATACTAAGCTCAAAGGAGGTTATAGTTTTGCATACGCTGAGTACGTAAAAAATAATTAAAAAATTCCAGATTCATTTTTTTTTCAAATAGATGAATTCTTAAAACTCTATGTGTACACCCATAACAAGCGAGCCGCCCAACTTTGCCACCAGCACGTGAGCTATCGTTTAAGATTATGTTTTCATAGATAAAATGCTCATATAAGAGAAGCGGTATATGCCGGCTGCGCGAAGCTAGAGAAGAAAACATGGATTTTCAGGAAAAATTTAGCAAAAAATTTTGGACGTAATTTTTTTTTTTAAGTATTTTTTACGTGATCAGTGTATGCAAAACTACAAGTTCCTTCGCGCTTAGTATACCAATAGTGGGACACCCTGTATATGCAACTTTACAGAAATACGTCGAATCACGCGTGGTAGGGATAAAAAAAAGATGGCGCGTAACGGAAAAATGTCACGCGTAACGAAAAAATGTTACAGTAAATTTTTTTCCAACCCCGATAAAGAAGTTTCACTTCAATACAGAGGGTCGGGACAAACGTCAAAACGCAAAGGAATAGAATCCGCTATTTATTATTGACATAAGCATATTATGATGTATTGCTAAGGGTTTGGTCATCCTACCAACGACGACGACGACCACGAACAAAATTTTCATCCAGTCGAAATTTAACAAAATTATTGTGCTAAACACAATTACTTTAAAATAAAATTTCCTGTCGTTCTGGTGATTGGCAATTATTTTTTGAGATGAATTAATGAAAAAATAAGATTTTCGTAGAAACGGTGGCTCCTAGAAAAAAATGTATTTAACATTTTTTTATAGATAATTTTATGGTCTACAATTTTGGTCTCACGTGATTATATGAAAAACTAACCGCCTCAGCGGAAATCGCAAAAAAACCTATTTTTTAATTAATTGACCTATATTTAACCTATTTTTGAACAAATTTCGGCTGGATGGGAATTTTGGTCGTTGTCGTCGTCATCGATGGTAGTGTGACCAAACCATTACCAAAATGCCATGAGCTTATGTCAATAAAATTAGCGATAGCAATTTCTATTCCTTAGCGTTATTCTATTAGTCTGCAATTTATCTCAGGCTGCTGTTCAGTTACAAGTGATAACAAAATTTAAATTTATAATTGGGATAAATTTTCATTGTTATTTTTAGCAGATAAAAGCATATACCTTTTGTAAATAAATTGGCTGTTGTTTTAATAAAAAAATAAAGCGCTTCTTCTCGTTTTAACACATTCGAATATATGCGTACGTGTAGGTGTATTTGTTTTTTAATATTTGCGTATGTATTTGTGTGTGTGCGTATGTATTTGTGTGTGTGCGTATGTATTTGTGTGTGTTCGTCTGTCTGTCCCCACTCACCAGCTGGTTGGACACGTCCGAGTGGTCCTTGCGCGTCATGCCCTCACCAATGGCGGACTTCATGAGACGAGACAGAGATGGCAATACATTCACTGGCGGGTAGATCTGACGGTTGTGGAGCTGACGATCTACGTAGATCTGAGGGAGGGATCAAATTCAAATTTCATTATTTGTAGAATGTAGAATAACAAAGATGTTAGGTAGGAGCAGATTACATAGATTCTTAAACATTCTGGCTCGTATTTGAGTGCAAATAATATTATAAATTACAATAAACAATATTATATATCACACAATTATTGTTTAGTGTATGGAAAAATGGGTAAAATCACTACATAGTATAAAACAAAGTCGTTTTCTCGGTCCCTATGTACGCCTAAATCTTTAAAACTACGCACTTACTTGAATGCGGGTTTTTTAAATAGATAGAGTGATTCAAGAGGAAGGTTTTAGAATATTATAATTTATTAGGTTTATGTCAAAGTCGCGGTCGGAAAGCTAGTAAGTAATAATGTAAACAAATACAATTTTATAATGTAATATTGTATGCGTTTTTGCGTAGATTATTATCACCCCGACCGTAGGCAATAATAATATTATATTAATGGTTATGTAATTGGTAGATAATTAGTATAAATAAAATATTTATTAGGTACTTAAAAACGTGATAATGTTCTTCAATTAATTTAATTATGCAATTTTAATAGTGTTTACTTTTTTGTGCATATGTTTGACCGCCCGGCACGCTCGTAGATCGTGGTCTTTATAATCATCATGCATCGCATCGTGGGAATGGGGATTAAAAGACCATCTATACCATCTACCATCAGCCATTCAATTATCTGCCTAGCCCGTTCGCACACTCATCTATGCTGTGATGCGTGATATCGTCGTTGGACATAGTGAAGATGGGGATCAAATCACACTTCCTCGCTTTGCCAATTCTAATCAGCTATTTAGTTATCTGCCTAGGCCGTTCGTACACTCACCTGTCCCTCAGTAATATAACCCGTTAAATCGGAGATGGGATGCGTGATACAGTTGTTATGCATCGTGAGGATGGGGATCAGCAGTCTATAGGAGTCTTTTGCTTTCCATCAAGTCCAATCTAAATAAGCTGTTTAATTACCCGCCTAGGCCGTTCGTTCACTCACCTGTCCCTCAGTAATATAACCCGTCAAATCGGGGATAGGATGCGTGATATCGTTTTAGACAGCGTGAGGATGGAGAACTATGAGTCATTTGATTTCCATTAAGTTCCTAATCTAATTGAGCCGTTTAATTACCCGCCTAGGCTTTTCATCAAACATCGAACAATAACCTGTCCCTCAATAATATAACCCGTCAAATCGGGGATGGGATGCGTGATATCGTCGTTAGGCATAGTGAGGATGGGGATCAAATCACACTTCCTCGCTTTGCCAATCTAAATCAGCTGTTTAATTACCGGCCTAGGCCGTTCGTACACTCACCTGTCCCTCAGTAATATATCCCGTTAAATCGGGGATGGGATGCGTGATATCGTCGTTAGGCATAGTGAGGATGGGGATCTGTGTGATCGAACCGTTGCGTCCTTCAACACGACCCGCGCGCTCGTAGATTGTGGCCAAATCCGTGTACATGTAACCTGCGGAATTAATGTAGATAAATAAATGTAAATTCATTTATTTTTTCATACATTTGGTAACTTACAAATCTATACTAATATTATAAAGCTGAAGAATTTGTTTGTTTGAACGCGCTAATCTCAGGAACTACTGGTCCGATTTGAAAAATTGTTTCGGTGTTAGATAGCACATTTATCGAGGAAGGCTATAGGCTATATATATATCATCACGCTACGACCAACAGGTGAGGAGCAACGGGGGTGAAACCGCGCGGAGCGGCTAGTTATGTATATTTTACTTAATGTTATTTCTTTATTTTGGTGTGTACAATAAAGCTTTCATTCATTCATTCATTATGTAGGTATGTGTCTATCTCTGATTGTCAAACTCAAACATTTATTTATTCAATTAGTCTTCTTATAAACGCACTTGAATCATCATAACATTTTTTATTACCACCGATTCGGAAAGCATTATCTATGGAGAAGAACCGGCAAGAAACCCCATAAATGTCTGCACATATTTGCATGTTTGTATGTCTGTATATACGTACCGGGGAAACCACGACGTCCGGGCACCTCTTCACGGGCAGCTGATACTTCACGCAGAGCCTCCGCGTACGAAGACATGTCCGTCAAGATTACCAGCACGTGTTTCTGAACAAATAAACATACAACACATTAATATTATTATCATATATATATTGATTTTGTATAACGTAGATAAGTCAATTCGTCCGTTAGTCATGAAAACCACTGAACAGATATTGGTATTAGGCATAGAAAGTAGAAACAAATAGTGCTTTCTTTGAAAAATGTACCAAATAAGTTTATCATACTATTAAAACATTCATTTTCTTAAAAAAAAAAATAAACCACCCTATTCCAACTACCATAGACTTATGAACCTAGAGTGTTCAAATGTTTTGTCGAACTACCCTACCAAATGCTTTATCAATCTACCTTACCAAATGCTTTGTCTAACTACCCTTCCAAATTTTTTGTCCAACTACCCTACAAATTTTTTTTTGCAACAACCCTACCAAATGCTTTATCAATCTACCCTACCAAATGTTTTGTCCAACTACCCTACTAAATGATTTCCCCTTTAAATGCATTATACTACACATACTACACACTTCAATGTGTATTTTTTTAATACCATATAAGTAAATATTTTTAATATTGTTTTTGTAATGTCCTTGTGAGGCTATGTGCCATTGAATAAACATTTTTCTTTCTTTCAAATGCTTTATCAATCTACCCAAATATTTTCCCAAACAAAAAATACAAAACCCACCTCGCACTGATAAGCCAAGAACTCAGCGGCAGTGAGAGCCAGACGTGGTGTGATGATCCTCTCGATGGTCGGATCGTTGGCCAGGTTAAGGAAGAGGCAGACGTTCTCCATGGAACCGTTCTCCTCGAAGTCCTGCTTGAAGAACCTGGCCGTTTCCATGTTCACACCCATGGCTGCGAAGACAATGGCGAAATTGTCCTCGTGGTCGTCGAGCACGGATTTGCCGGGCACCTGAAGAAAAGATAATACAATTAATTTTAATAAAATGATAATGTAATTATAGACGAATTTTCAACTTTAAAATGGTAATAATGTAGTCAATGGTAAAATGTTTTTTATAAGCAGTAGTCTTTTATTATTATCTTTTTTACTAGTAAAATGGCTGCTTGTTTGTGATAAACAACAAAATAACTGCAATTTTTTTTTTCTTTTCATTAATAATTTGTTTGGTTCTCGTGGACGGGGTACAACCTATATAATATAATGTTTAGTTATATATGTAGATACTAAACCTAACGGAAAACTAATCCCTACTTAATATTATAAATGCGAAAGTAACTCTGTCTGTCTGTCTGTTACGCTTTCCCGCTTAAACCTCTCAAGCTTTGATGAAATTTGGCACAGACAATCTTTAGACCTTTTATCAAAACACCACGCGGGCGAAGCCGCGGGTGGAAGCTAGTTACAAATAAAAATCAGATATTCCCATACAAAAAATAATAATTTTATCAAATAATTAAAGTACAAATATACATAATAAAAAACTAACCTTAACAAGACCAGCCTGCCTACAGATCTGGGCGGCAATTTCGTTGTGGGGCAGACCGGCAGCCGAGAAGATGGGGATCTTCTGACCACGGGCGATGGAGTTCATCACGTCAATGGCGGAGATACCTGAATAACAATATCATGATTAATTAAAAAATAATAATGGTAATTGAAAAAAGTTAAGCAAACATGCAGTTCTAACAAAACGAAAAAATATTTTATGCTGAAGAGAATTTTAATATAGAATAGAAAATTTTATGCTGTTGTTACAAGGTTACATTGTTGAATTTTGTTGAACTGTCAAAAGTCAAATGTTGTCAAATGTTGCTTATTGAAATGACTCTACTATAGGTATAAAACAAACTTTTTAATGGATAAAAAGTACATATTAAATGAAATATGTGAATAAAACTTAATATATATAAATCTCGTGTCACAATGTTTGTCCTCAATGGACTCCTTATCCATTTAACCGATTATAATAAAATTCGCACATCATGTGCAGTTCGGTCCAACTCGAGAGATAGGATAGTTTAAACATGTAGGTCCGTCCCGGCTTCGCCCGTGGTACATATTTCGCAATAAAAGGTAGCCTATGTCCTTTCTCGGGTATCAAAATATCTCCATACCAAATTTCATGAAAATAGGTTCAGTAGTTTAGGCGTGATTGAGTAACAGACAGACAGACAGAGTTACTTTCGCATTTATAATATAAGAATGGAGTATGGATAGTATGGATAATAATAATGAAATGCACATACCAGTCTGGATCATTTCCTCTGGGTAGATACGGGACCAGGGGTTGATGGGCTGACCCTGGATGTCGAGGTAGGCCTCGGCAAGGATCGGGGGACCCTTGTCGATGGGCTTGCCGGAGCCGTTGAACACACGGCCTGTGTGTGAATATTGTATATGTTATAAATAAATTTAAATGAGTAAAGAAAAACTATTTAACACGCAAGAAAATAGAAATAACATATTAATTACAAAACTATATCCTTAATTATTAAGTTTTACAAGTATTATTTGATATGATTCAAGCAATTTTGTCTCACTAAGTATTTTGCTGTTAAAACAGAGATAAATTCTACCATCACTATATAAATATACCAAAACCAAATTAAACTATTTTTATATGTTGTAATTTTTTTCTAATAGAAAAGCAGACAAATTGATCAAAACAGAAAAAGATTTAAAAATCAAATAACAATATGATTTATATTATATCTAGAAATAACACAAAAAGACATAAATACTAACCCAACATATCTTCAGACACGGGCGTACGCAGGATGTCGCCGGTGAACTCACAGAGTGTGTTTTTCGCGTCAATACCCGAGGTACCCTCGAACACCTGCACAACGGCTTTCGAGCCGCTGACTTCCAATACCTATGGGGAAAATACTTTTTAAAATGACAATAAAACTGTCTTCAGCGCAAATATTTGTATATTGAAGGAATTTTTTTGAACTTGTATATGGTACAAAATTCAGCGTTTGGACATCTTCTCAACACTGAATTTTTTTCTAAACGCCTGCTTATAGTTTTGAATATATGTACGTGCAAATGTGAGTTATATTTAGAAAAACTCAAGACACATTTTGGAAACAACTACTTTGATTAAACAACCAAAGAAAACAGGCTACACAAGACATCCTTATCTAGTTGTACCTTATTTATTAATTTATTTGGTCAACAAACATTTGTTTACAATGATTCTTAAATATAATTATTATATAACATATTATAGTTATAGTATTGCGATAAAGTAACAAATAATTATCTTTAAATATAATTGTAAAATCACATAAAAAATATAAAATTAGAATGGTACTGTCTTACCACAAAAAACTTTAGTTAACTTTAAGCATGTGTTCTCTTTAACCCATTGACCACCAAGCGGCCCGATCGGGCCGAGACACAATAGATTTTCTATTGTGTCTGTGATCCGAGGACTGACGGATTAATCTGGTTTTGTCGTATTTCACATAGACAACTATTAAAGTGACAGATCCCTGGTTTAAAGTTAGACTGTGTTTAAATTGTTTTGTGGTAAGACCAGTTAGTCAAAATTACCTGTCCAGATCGTAGGGTGCCATCAGCGAGCTTCAGTTGTACAATCTCGGAGAATTTGGGGAATTTCACCTCATCGAGGATTACAAGGGGCCCATTTACACCTGACACTGTTTTGTATGCTGTGGACAAATAATGTTGCAAATAAATAATTTATTGTTCAATTTGTTTTATTATCTATACATATAATAAAATCGTAGGAAAGTCAAAACTGAAACTTTTTTTTTAAAGGAATCTTGATGCGTGATCTACAATGGATACCGAAGCCAAAAATATAGTTATTAGAATTTTTGTCTGTATATAATATGTCCAAGCTAATCTCAAAAAGTACAGCATGGATTTACTTCAAATTTGGTACAGAGATAGCTTGAGACCTGAGGAAGGACATCAGATAGGTTTTATCTCAGAAATCCCACGGGAATGGGCACTATGCAAGTTTTTCTTTGAGTATGCGGATGAAGCCGCTGACGGAAAGCTAGTAAACTCATAAAATTATTGTATTGTCAAAAAAGTTTTAACAACAACAACAACAACTACAACAACGCGACTGAAGTATGTTCTGCTTTTAGCCAGCATTTCGAAAGCGTTTTTAAAAACCCTGCTAACTCATATGAAAATTACCTCCTTCCATCGTCTTGCTTGAACAATGAATTGATTTCTCAAATTAAAATAGACGCAACTGAAATCAAACATATTTTAAAAAGTCTCAAAACAAATAAAGGCGCTGGTAGTGATGGAATACCCCCAGTGTTCTTAAAAAAATGTGCTGATTCTTTATGCTTTCCTTTGTCTATTATTTTTAATTTGTCTGTCAACCGGTATGGAGAGTTTCCTGCCAAGTGGAAAGAGGCACTTATAGTTCCAATACATAAGAGTGGACCAAGAAACCAGATTGTAAACTACAGGCCTATATCTATCCTGAATTCGTTAGGTAAAATTTTCGAGATCGTTATTCATAAACGCATCTCACCACTTGTCTATAAATTTATACCACCTCAGCAGCATGGCTTTATGAAAAAACGTTCCACTGTCACTAACTTATCCGTTTTAATTAATTATACTTTTGATGAAATGAACAATGGACGGCAAGTAGACGTAATCTACACGGACTTTGAAAAAGCTTTCGATCGTGTCGATCACATTATTCTTCATTATAAACTTTACGCACTTGGTATAAGAGGTGACCTACACAGATGGATTTGTTCTTACATAATAAACAGAACACAGGCGGTAGTTTTGAGTTCTGCTAGGAGTGACTTTGTGGGCATAGTATCTGGGGTACCCCAAGGATCTATTCTCGGGCCATTGCTGTACAATGCCTACTTATTTGACATATTTACCTGCATACAACACGTGCGCTACTTAATGTACGCTGATGACAA
Organism: Colias eurytheme; assembly: GCA_907164685.1. Lineage (NCBI taxonomy): Eukaryota > Metazoa > Arthropoda > Insecta > Lepidoptera > Pieridae > Colias > Colias eurytheme. The sequence goes on along the minus strand of CAJQZN010019267.1, from coordinate 6,884 downwards.
AAAAAATTACTACGGAATTGAATCCGTCGAACACTGCCGCCTAATTCAAAGTGACTTAGATAGACTGGCAGCATATTATATTAAGAATCGTATAAGTGTAAATGTTAATAAATGCCAAAAAATCACTTTTAGTAGGAAAAAATATCCAATAAACTTTGAATATAAAATAAACGATGTTTTGATAAAAGAAGTGAACTGTGTACGTGATCTAGGCGTATCGCTAGATTCAAAATTGATTATGTCGGAACATATTGACATCATTGTAAATAAAGCCTATAAACAACTTGGTTTCATAAAGCGATCATGTAAAGATTTTAACAGCATAAATTGTATAAAATCTCTATATTCGGCCTATATTCGAAGCATACTCGACTACGCGTCGAGTATTTGGTCTCCCAGCTACGCCGTATACATAGATAGAATAGAATCAATACAAAAAAGGTTTCTCAGGTTTTTAAGCTTTAAAAACTTTACTTATTTTGACAGCTATGACGAAGCTTGTGTCCGCTACGAAATAGAACCGCTAGAAATACGACGTAAACGAAGTGATCTAATGTTGCTTCACGCATTATGGAATAACCACATTGACTGCTCAGAATTGCTTGAATCGATGCAATTGAATGTACCCGGTTTTCGTACGCGCCAGACTAACTTATTTTACATCCCTAAAGTTAATATTATGCACGAAACGGTGTGTTAAATCGCATTATGCGTGTATACAACGCAGAGTACACAAGTGCTGACATTTTCCTACTCTCTAAACAACGCTTTGCTAATGAAATATCTAAATATACTAGTTTATAGTCTATTCTTGAGAATGATATTATGTTGTAATCCTTATTGGCTATTTGTTCAGTTAATCAGCAAAATAGTGGTCTTGTTAAATGTAAAGCTGTTGGATTACCAAATAAATAAATAAATAAAAAAGTGTCCAAAGTTTGAATGAAATCTGTCCCTTTAAAGGGGTCAAATCAAGTTTTACGATGTTTGTTGCATACAAACATGAAGTTTATGAAAGCATATCTTAATATATATAAATATCGTGTTACACTCACAATGTTTGTCCTCAATGGACTCCTAAACCACTTACCCGATTATAATAAAATTCGCACATCATGTGCAGTTCGATCCAACTTGAGAGATAGGATAGTTTAAAGTTTAAACATGTAGGTACCACGGGCGAAGCTGGGGCGGACCACTAGTTAATTTGTATAAAAGTAGTGATATTTTATCAGTAGTACACAGATGGCGTATGATAAGACCTATTCAGATAAAATGTACATGAATTTTTTTGTAACAATTTTAAATACTTCTTTGTATATATCAGCTAAATTCAATAGGGGCAAAGGAGAGAAAAATGCTTTTATTATTCAAGTTTAAATTCATTCATTTATTGATTCAATTATGTTGTAATATTATTTTATTTCACTATTCAAAATTAAACTATTAATAACTCAGGCCCCGGAATCACTGACACCGTGGACCGATCGGGCCGTTCGGGGCTCAATAGGTTAATGATTCTTCATTATATTTTGAACAGAGTTAAAAGTAAAGACAGTATGTAAGTATGACCCAAAAAGTAATTTTTGCAAGTTATTGTTAAATTAGTACATAAATTTGAGATTATGTTGCTATTATTCATAATCAAATAGGACTTTTTTTATGAATTTAGTAGCTAGATATTTAACTTATTTGCCATGTATATGTGTCTGTTTGTTATAATAAATCATGTGACAATCAGCTGATTGTCATTTGAATGTTAAAAAAAATATTAATGAGAATGTGAAGATATGGATTTTGACAGAAAAGTAATAATAATATTACGTTAAAATGAATAAAGCTAATTAGCATTTAATACTCCAATAATCATCACTTCAGAAACATCACATGACTGTGGTATTCATTGTCATAATAATGCAAAATACAGAATTATTATATTTAAAATAATTAATAGTGAGCTATTCCTTTATGGAATTAATGATTTCATTCACAAATGGGCAATTGTAGAGCATTATAGATAGTGATATAGAAAAAAAACATAAGTCGAAGGGCGTGTGAACATCACGATTTGACTATTACAAAGTTGAAAAGCATGAATATTATTGAAATAAACCAAATTAAAGAGTAACTTCTAACCAAATCATTGGAGAAACACCTATATTACGTCTTCAAAGCCTACGATTGTAATCTTATAAGATTATGATGACGATACGTAAAATGGATCCCTTGTAATAAATTTCGACATCCTTGACATTATTTACTTAGGTTAAAAGGCTTTAAATTACCTAATATAATTAAATTTAAGACCTCAGATAAGAACAAATAAAATTGTTAATGGAAAAATCAATAATCTGACATATATTATGTCGCCCCAACTAGGCGAATGTACAAAATTAGAAGCCATATAAATTAGTTACTTACTCAGACGGGGCTGGGAAATGAAATCCCTGGATACAACAAGGGCATGCTCCTTGTTTGCCTGGGTTAGGGAGATGGTTTTGGCCATGATTCTGTTTTCTAAAGGCAGGCCGCTCAATAAAACACCAAACTGCGCTGCCTCTTCACCCGAAAACTGACGAATGGAGGAATTGTCTATGCAGTTTCACGTGCCGTCACGTGATCTATCACAAGGTGAACTTTGCCAGAACAAAAAATAATAAAAAATTTAATAGAGAAAAAATTTAAATTAGGTACATAGGTATTTATAAAGATTATTTAAATTGTTAAAACCACATTCTGTTATTAATATTAATAATAAGTTAATTCAATACATCGATGAAGTGGTAACAATAGCATGTGGTTTGATTAATTTACAAAGTTCCATAGTAAAAAATTGTTAAAACCACATTCTATTATTAATAATAAGTTAATTCAACAGATAGATGAAGTGGTGACCATAGTATGTGGTTTGATTAATTTATAAAGTTCTATAGTAAAATATATAAATAATGAATAGGCTGTAAAAATAATTTTAAACAGTGTCATTTCTGTATGTAAGGACATTTAAGTTAAATTTACTAAGAAATTATTAAGTTCAAACTTAAACTTATCTATATGTATGTAGTTTTGTAAAATACTTATTTTATTTAATCTTAATATGCCTATGATTTTCATAATTTCCTATAAATAAAAGACTGTTTTTTTATAAAGTTCTATTTATTTAACACTTTCCTATATTTTTGGGAAAATATATGTTTCCCAGAAATTTTCAGCACCCCTTAACAAATGTTGCATATAAACTCAAACTCAAACATTCATTTATTCAATTAGACTACTATTTAGTAGCACTTTCGAATCGTCATTACATAAGTATTTTTAACATTTACCACCGATTCGGAAAGCAGTATCTATGGAGAAGATCGAATATATTCATCATCATAAAGGATCCAGTATTTGTGAATGATTTTGTTTTGTTCAAAATGTGGATCAGCTACACAAAATAATCCTTTTTTCTTTTTAGCAGCAAACATCTGGAGCATAATTTGTGCTTTAAATTTTTCTTTTATTTCATTTTCTTTTATGTACCTTTTCATTGCTTTTTGACTCATTGGACTTTTCACTTCAATGACAAAGTCCTTGCAGATGCCATCTGGGGATACTCCAATTATAGGGGATATTAAAATTAAGCCCTGTTTCTCAATGTGGATATTTATTTGTATTTCAAGCTCCTGTATAACTAGATTTTTCCAATGTTTTGCCTCTTTTAATAGCTTGCGTCTCTGGCACTTTATATCCTCCTAAAATACTATTGACTATTGCACCATCTGTAGTTTTGCATTTCACTGCCTCATAAATTATGGAACCAGTCACTCTACCCTGATGCATTGCATGCCACAATTTAGAGTCAGCCTGTTTTTTAGTTTTTTCAGCTATTTGGTTTTTGAGGTTGTCTGTAATGATGTTTGCATACCATGATTTAAATCAATCAGTGCAGGCTGCTGTTCTTGGCAATATTTTAAAATCATTCCTTCAGATATATTGCGCAGATTACACTCATTAGTAAATGTGGATAATGTTACATTCACATTTATATCTTCAGGAACTTTCCTTTTTCTTCCCAAATTTTTGGCCAAAACAAACTGCTTATCTGTAACAGCTGCGGCAAGTCTGGGTTTAGTCCAATAGCAAACAGTTGATGTAACTGATGGCTCATCTGATCGTTTAACAAGCCAAATTACAAAGCAAATGGCGTGTTTGCACCCTCCTGCTGCTGCTGCGCAGTCGTTACATTCAACTTTTATGATTTTTTCTGCAGTCTCATCTATTGTAGCAGACACGACGTATAGTTTCCCTTTTTGTTCTGGTGTTACACGGCATTTAATTATACACAAATTTAATTCCCGCTTAACTTCGACGTATCCTACTGCTGTTTCGACGTAAGATTCACGAGATGCAAGTAATGCCTTAGCACTACGAGTTTCCGCAGCATTGTAGCAATCGTTTTCATACATATATTCCATTATCATCAGATAACTAACTGAAGGTAGGTTTCTATTATCAGCAGACTGAAATCCTTCGGTAACTTTCATTGTGTAGTAGAAAATTACAACAATCTATGTTACCTATCGAAATTTAAGATACTCGAAAATACTTGCAAATAACGGTGTTTATTTAATTACAAAGCTCGGCGAATTGCGGTTTATTATTATTTTAGTGTCAAACCGTGTCAAACTGTCAAGAGCGACAAGAGTGATAAAATGTTAAATGTCAAGTGTCAACTGTCGAGTTTTTTTTCTCTAAATTCTTGGAGCAATTATCAAGCCTGGAGAAGTAACAATTAATTGAACAATAAAGCACTAGTTTGGCCTTTTTGGCTTATGGCAAAATGTCATGCGAAAAAAGAGGACAGATATATGTCAGTTCGACAGTTTGAAATGACATGTAGCCATTTCAATTTGTTTTAGTGACCAGTCTGGTCACTAACGCATGGTGATTTTAATTATTGTTTTTGAAGTGAAAAACGTGTTTTCTAGTTTCTTATGTTATTTTCTGAAAAGATAATTTACTAAAGATTACATGGCTTGTGTTGTTCACGGCTGTAAAAGCCGTAGTACTGGGAAATCGGATGAAGATTGGAATTTGTCTTTTCACAGGTTAGTGTTTTGATCAATTTTTTTGTTAATTGTATTATAAATAAGTTAATTTACGTTATTTTCATAATCATCTATGTTTTATCTAACCGTAATCATTGAAATGAAATCATAATCAGCTTAGTTTTTAGAAAAAATGCAAAATATAACTTCCATAGTGTTGTGCAATTATCGATACTTGAGTAGGTACGAAGTACTTCTTTGATAATGACTGCTTTAGGTTAGGAGAAAAAAAAGGTATTTAAGTATGGATTTTATTGTTATTTGCAGGTTTCTGGCTTGAGAAAAATTAAAAGATGTTTGGGTTAAAGCTATAGCACAGGGAAAATTGGAAGCCTTCAAAACATTCTCGGCTTTGTTCAAATCATTTCGAATCAGACGGGAAGAAAAGCAAAGTGCTTTGCAGAGATGCTGTGCCACAAGTTTAAGGTGGCATCTATTTTAAATAATAAATATTGTAATTTGTTAATTAAGTATGGAAATAAAATGTTGTAAAAATTTTTTTTAAATTTTATTTGTTTTATTTGAAGCAATTTATTTTAAACTTTTACCAATTTTTTCCTGTGGGAATGAGTTATTTTCCCGCGGTAAATTGTAGCCTATATGTTATTCTGATGTTTAATCTATAATATGTATAATTGTAAAGTTCCATAAAAACTCATTCAGTAGTTTTTTCGTGAAAGAATATCAAATGTCCATTCTTATATATTTTTCCTTTTATAATATTAGTAGGATACGATTATTGATTTGTAAAAAGATCAACCAGGTGGAAGTCAGATTCGCGCACGAAGGGTTCCGTATGAATTAATCTATGAAAACAGGAAAAAATACGTACCTTTTTACGAAACCATAAAAAACAACCTAAACCAAAATACCTTATAATATTTTTTTATAAATACCACTACCATACAATGCAAGGCAGTCAATACGCATCGTAAATGAATAATTCCAAATTAAACGAATCTTAAAATTTGGAATTACCTATCCATAATTCAAAATTAAAAGAATCTTAAATTATCTTCAAGCAATTTTATAACTTAATTTTTTTATTTATCGATATTTTAGTATTCGATAAAGTGGCAAGCACTACCTTTTTAGAACAAAAAGTGGCTACATGTGGATTTGAATGCCAAGCCGATAACAGTGTGTTGTCTCTTTCTACCGCATTAATTAGGGTATTGAATAAAAGAGAGCCACTATATAAGAAACGTTCAATTAATTGTTACTTCTCCAGGCTTGTTAATTGCTCCGAGTCTAAATTATTTATTATTTATTTATTTTTTATTTTTACACTTTATTGTACAATACCAGTAATAAAAAACATATAACTTACGTCGCAAAGGAAAAAATTGTGGAGAAAATCTATTCCTCCCACAGAATGTGATTCCTCCGTATGTATTACGTCATTTGGCGCTTACGACATTTTAGAATGAGATGATTTTCAAACTCAAAAAGATGAATGAAAACTTTAATATTTTGAAAAAATTTGGAAAATCCAAAAGTGCACGCCTCATAATTTTTTTTAATAAATATTTATTAATTATTATTTTTGTTTATTTAATAACAGTTAAACCACATCGAATCAGACCCTGAAAAATGAAAGGGTTCTATTCCTGAGCATACTCAAGCGTAAGAGAAAAAAAAAAGACTCGATTAGTAAAGTATTTCGGTCGCTATCGTGTTAACAAGAAAAAGGATCCGCACATACAGACACACGGACGTCCAAGACAGAACTTTTTTAAACTGTTTTTTAACTAGTTTAAATAACAAAAATGACATCAAAAATATCATGAA
>CAJQZN010019260.1:0-12476 GCA_907164685.1 Colias eurytheme | reverse complement strand
TTCTAAAAGTTGGAAACTCGCAAAAACGTTTTATAGACTTTCATTCACGTGCAATCTTGGCACGTTTTCAATTCTTATCAGTCATCTACCTCATCAGTTTTCATATTCTACGTAATGTTATAAAAAATTAAAAGACTTTTGCCATTTTCAATTACAGACCACGGCGTTTTTGATTGCTTTTTTAAATGTTATTTATTCAACCAGAGATTTTGTTGCGAAATTTAAGTAACCTACATAATATCTTCTCTTATTTGGTTTCACTGAACAGTAACAAAACTTACTTAGAACAGATCAACTTGTATCTGCGAAGGCCGGATGTATTTAACGAGTCTTCGTTAAACATAAATTTTTTCGAGAAAGTTAATATGACTATACGTAACTTTGTTGTCGTTTCATTCGATAGTTATACCATTAAATTGTTCGAGACAAAGCATTCCAGTGTACTACATCTACAAATTTAAATGTACCTACATAAAATAGAGCTTTCTTACAGTTGTACAAAAGTAGAGACTTTAGTTCAAAGCGAAGCTTGCGGCAGTCGCAAGTCGCAACAGTTTGACTGACATATTCAGACCAACCTCGCATCTAGCACCAAAATCAATACAATCGTGACCTTTGTTTTCGATGCGAAGTAAACAGATGGAGTAATATTCTGAGATTTCCCGAGGACAGGTGTACAGATCCCTTATTTACGAGGGCCCTTCGGCACCACTTCAGTTCGATAGGAACGCTGTTTCATTTTCATACGATTTATGTTTATTCGTACGATGTATGACAGATCTATTTATTAGGGTTCTAAAAGGATAGCGTATGAAATCGTTTTACTGATTTCCAATCTGTCTTGTGGCATTTATTTTGGATCGCTGACATATCGGAATCTTTTATATTACTGACATTTTTATGTAACACGAACAACGCAAGGGTCAAAAGGACGGAATTATTATTAATTTGAAAGAATGGTGTAAAGAGAAACGTAAGCAAAATTGTGGGAATGAGAAAGATGAAAAGGTCAGGGGGCTTTTTGCGTGTTGTATTAAGCCATTTTGGCCTTACCAAAGCATTAAACAATTTAATGGTCGTCAAACATTGTGATAAAGTGAGAGCGTTTGTGGCATAGTATGAACAATTTGCGTGTAACAAACTATCTAGCCTTTAATATTAGCTGAGATCGACACTGAATTTAATAATATAATGGAAGTGGCTTCCGTTATAATAATAAAGGAAAATAAATTAGAATAAATCCTATGTTAAATACTATATAGATCTATCGTATAAATTATTGTACATACGTATTAAAATATTATAATTTATTCAGATAGAGAGTTATAAATAAAACGGCTTAAGGCTGCAGTCTAGCAAAATTGCGTTTTCAACAAGTTATTTGACAATTTTTTCCCGGCTAATGAAATGATAAACTGAATTTTTTTTTCTTGTTTATCAATTAGTGTTATATACGCAATGCGCGTGAATTTTTTCACATTTATAAAGTTACTTTATGTTACCTTAATTAGGCCTTCAAGATAAGTCTCTTTCCCCCAAAGACATTTCGAGCTAACTTTGTGCACTCACTACGTTGCAACCGATTACAATTTATACAATCTGATCAGCGCATTATTATCCTTATATAGTCGTTATTAAAAACTGCTGAATACAATTGCCGAAAAACTTATGATTTTCCTAATTAGAACGTTATAAATTCATTAAATTTCCCATTTTTTGCCTTACAAAATCTATTGATAAATACTGCTAAAAGTTATTTTTTCCATTACTTTATTCGAGTTGGTTGAAGACCAATGAGTATTAATCCTTTAAAAAAATTTTTTTTTGAATTTTGATAATTCTTTAAATATTAAAAAAATATTTAAAATAATTAGGAAAAATCCTAGCGAATTTCTTTAGTCGCGCTCCTTGGGCCGGAGCGTTCTGACGTGTGCTCTACGCTCGATTTTCCTTCATACCGAAGTGAAAGTTGCTCTACTTCATTAAATTTAATATTTTTGTTAATTGATTATTTTTATCTTAGTTTTGTGCAAATATTCGTATTTTTAAACATTTGATTTCGATATGGAAAATAAACGAAAAAAATACGCGTGTAACTACTAGAAAAAAAAAATTATCTTCGAACATAAAGTTAATGAAACCAAATAGATTGCAAAGGTGATTGCAACAATTTCTTTATTTTACGGGGTGTCAGTAAAGGGATGTATATTTCTTTAAAACTAAAGTAAGCTCATAAATTTTCTTATAATATTTTTTTTTTGAAGTTCCAAAAATTTTTATTTTTCGTTTGAGAAATACGAAATATAATATAAACTTGTATTGAGAACTTGAACTTCCCAAGTTCATCCGGGGAAATCCCCATACGGGGAAAATGATTTGTTTACTCCAAAATTATATGCCGAGGTGTTTTAATTTTTGACGTGACAACGTCTTAAATTAGGTTGCGGCTGGGAGTCACTTATGAAAAAGTGTAACGCTCGGTAACGTTACGATGAGTCACCGAACGAGAGAGAGGCCCGCCGAATGCCTTGCGTCTCTCTCCCACTCAACTATGATCGTTGTCACGTAAAATCTTCGCCCGTAAAACCGACTTTACAGGCAACCATTTTTTTCTTCTAGTCATTTTCAACGTAGCGGCATGTTGTTTGATTATTAATTTTGTAACTTAAATACAGGATGTTGGTTTTATATTCTGATCTTACAGACGCGCTGACAAATTTAGTCCGCCATTTCTAGTTTAGTCCACCAACTCTAAGTACCAATATATAACGAATGGATTATCATCACATCATCAAAACTCAGATGTAATGGAAGATCACAATAACATAGAAAATTCAGTGGGTGTTGAGAACTAAACAAACACAAGTAACAGAGACGCGAAGAATAAAAAAAGAGGACGAAAACGATAATTCGTTGATGCTTTCCCTTTTCGACGTATTGTTAGGGTACATCACCAATCTGCAAAAAACAAAACTGATGATTCCCAATTGCTGATTAAAAATGAAAAACAAATAATCGACAACAGTGGTGAAAATTTGCTGATCACAATGAAACATCCTTCAGTGGTAGCAGATTTACTCATTTAAAATGTATCGGTGAACAGCGTAAAGGAGAGGAGGACAGGAAAACATTATGAATGTGGATGGTGGATTGTATACAGGGTGTAATCGTTAAGTATGTGCAGGCGATTATGACGTTATTATTGCAGGTATCAAAAAACTTAAAACTGATATCGAAATTACTTTACCTAATGAGCAAAATGACAATAATAACTTTTTAAAAGTATAACGAGAAATATCTAAAAAATTTACTTTATACACTCCCATATCAAAAAGGGAAAATGGGACTAGTAGAAGTTAAATGTCTAATTCCGGCAAGACATGAATGCGGAAGATGCGGTTAAAAATAAAAAAAATTAATAGTTGAAATACAATGCAAAAAATAACACTTTTGAAATACAAATAAGCAGACTTCTGCTTCTGCAACTAAACGTTGCAGAAGCAGAAGTCTGCTTATTTGCTGTTTGGACTGGAGTGAATCATTCGTTAAAAATAGAATATATAAAAAAGTATGTAACGTTTAGGCAAAATAAAATGATGGACCATTATCAAGATTTTACATAAATTGCCTACTGTCAGAATTGATTGATTCGAGACTTCAGCATTCGATGCCCATCAAGGACCCATCCTATATCATTCAAGCGATTGAAAAAAAAGAGATAAATCCAGTGCAACCGATAAAGCATCAGAATGCTAGCAAAAGATTTATTAGGTTTATCAATATAAATCTATATATTATACATAATATAATAAATCTGTAGAAGACGCGAAGACCGACATCCGCGCGGACGGATTCGCGGGCGGAAGCTAGTCAGAAATAAATATCTTTTGTTTTCATTTGCGTATTTTTCTATTTTATAATTTTTTAACACAAACATTACATTTTTTTTATTATATACAAAATTTGTTTATCCGTTTTATTAGTTAAACTGAACAACTTTCACTAAGAAACTTAGGTCGAAAAAAATGTATAGAGTTATGCATTTTGTATGGAAAGCTTATTTTTTTTTATATTTCGTCCAAATTTCTTTGTAAAAGTTGATCAGTTATATAAACATGAAGTTGAAGATATCAATAGAAAGTATTCGCAAATTTTGTGTACTGATAAAAAAAAATCACCCGGTGTAATTTTCACGAAAATTGTTTCAAATTGTCATTTTTGGTACTTATTACGAATATTAAATTATGCATACGAATGATTTAATTTTTAAAAATTAAGTGGAGCAACTTTCCCTTAGTACATTTGTATTATTTACATATAGGATGACAGGATGCATTTGTTTGCACTACTAGACCAAGCCCTTAATTTATTAAATTTATAACAGCAAAATAGCTGGAATAGCGAAAATAGCAATCAAATAACAATATAAAGAAATGTTACCTAATCCTCACTATACAATAAACATGTTACAAACAGGAAATTCCAATGAAAGTAGGTACACCGTACACAGAATGCAAAATTACGTAATCGTCGAGATAAGGTATATGGGTCAGTGGAAGATGTATCTAAAGTCTAAACGCAACTAATTAGCGCACCGGGGCAAGGACCGCACCGAATGAGTCCGCTCCAGACTCCAGAGTGAATACAGGCTACACTATCGTTTAGTACCATCTATGTTACACATGGCACAGAAAAAACTGCAAGTTTTTTGTTCTGTAGGGCTCAGTAAATTGCGATTTAATTCAATGATGACGGACTGTATATAGGTAGGTACATAATTTAATGTAGGAAGGATGAAATATGTATCTACGAAACTTCCAATATTCTGTAATATTGTGATGATATAAAATATACTTTTTCTGGTATTCGAAATTACTTGTAAGTTGTAGAAGGTATGCTTCATTGTGTTACCGGTTATGTGCATCAGAATTCAGAAGTCAGAACGCAGGCCAGAATTGCTGGAGTAAAAGGTAGAATTTCCGAAGCATTTTTTATTAAAATGACATTTCTTAGAATATATTAGAGTTGTATTATACACAGAAAGTGCACATAATATAAACGGACGTGAAGTAGATATTCATAACGGTGTGAACTGGATACACGTAATGCGAGTATCATTAAGTATGACTACAGGAATGCAGCGAGTAATTGAACGTGCTGTAAACTTTTATATACTACATACTTATATAACTCAAGCTATAGTGCTGTGGTACTCAATAGAAGCACAGAATACTTAACAGTACTAACGTAATAGAAGTGACAGTATATAAATGAACTTTGTAGATTTACCGACAACGATTTGCACTTAGCATATATTTTGACTCTCGTATTTTTAAAGTTATCCGCTTTTATTTTACACAATTCACAAGTACATGCTAAATAATAATGAAGAAAGAAAATAAAATACAACTTTATGACAAAAGTGAGGTCATAAATGTCAAAGTTTGTTTATATAGCTCTGAAAAGTTTCACCGAAATGGAATTTAGATGACGAAGGCTTCCAATTTTTATTTTAAGTATAGAAGGTTGATACAGAATACCAGTGGATTGTTTTATTGTATAACTAATAACTATATCTATACAATTTAATTTTAATTTAACTTGATAGTTGTTATATGAGCTACGTTTTAGATGATAGATCTAAGTAAAAAAATACCAACTTCACAAACCACTGCAGAAAAAGTATGTCCCAAAATCAAAACTAAAATTCCGTTATTTCGTGTCACATAAAGTAAATAAAACAAGACATCTGTTAACAATTTTACGATCACAATGTTGTGTTCAATTTAATATAAGATATCTTGGCCAATTTGGCACGAAGGAGTCATTCTTGCTTGAAGAGCTATCGAGTCGGCTAGAAGTGCAATTGCGCTGCAGCCGCTCTCAAGGTACAAGAGCACACCAATTAGACGAGACAAATTCATTTTTATTCATGGAAATAGTTTGGTTTATTCTTGAAGCTATTAGAATAAATATGTAAGTGACGTGAAAGGGTAAGGTGTCTTGTAAGTTGTATCTCTATTCTCTACAATATTTTGTAAGTGACTTGAATAGTAAAGCATTCCACTATCTACAATATATTGGTTCGACAATTTGTTATAATATTTGGGTATTAACACGAATATTCATTCAAATAAGGTGATGGAAATGATTTCATCAGAATCGGTTCAGTGGCTTTAAAGAAATAGAGTAAAATTTTTGATGAATATTGTAATTAGTGTAGATTTTAGACTGACTTTTTAATAAACTACTGAACACTTACCGAGTCTTAAGTTACATATAGCTTGGTTAATTCCAAGCTAAAAATTATTGTAATTATGTTGGTATTTTCCGGTTACAAACTTCAGTAATGCTGCGAGATTCAGCTTGCTCTAATCTACGTTATAAAGATGTCCATGTATACGACTTTTTTAAATTTATTTTGCGAAGCTCTGCAAGTTTAACTTATCTTATACTTTAGAGCACATTTGTTAGTAATTTTCTGGGCTTAAACCATAACCGTTCCTTATATGATTAAGTATATATTTTTTTACCTTAAGTTCTAAAGTTAATTCTAAATTACATATCAATGTTTTCTTTTTGTATAATTTACTACGCGCGCCTCTACAAAATAGGTAATATAAGAAATGTCTGTTTAAAGTAGGTACTACTTAATATTATCTACGTATTTAAACCACAGTTGAAGCCATTCGAGGAAAGGTGCTTAAAGAGAATTTAACGTTCCGACCTAATCTAGCCATCTAAAGACTATCGCATATATTTCAGCAAATACCACTAAAGCCTGTGCCAAGATTTAATATCTGTGGCCAGCGATTTAGTTCGGAGAAACAGATCTGTCGATACCTGTTAAGAAGCCCGTGTATAATTAAACTGGTCTGCAGTGCTATGCGTGTAGTCTCCAGTCTGACCGCAGATTTAACTCCATTGTGTTTTATTGCTTGTCCATTTATAACCGATGCTATTTATCTTAAGGTATTGGGCGCGTTTAATTGACTTTAATTAATTTCCTTCGGGTGTTTAGTTCTGGTTTGTAGATTACGGTATCGTTAGCACTAATAAATTGGAGGTTGATTAATTTGATTCCTTTATTGATTTATCTAGAAGTCTTTGTTTATAAAAAACTCATGTTCCCATATAATCATAGGAGTCATAAAGTGTCAGGATATAATATAAGAATACCTATAATTAATCTAATGATGATGAACACAGGAAAACAATACCATTAGCGTGGCCCCTCGAGTTGGTAGAGAATATCAGTTATTGCCAAAAATAAATGGTAAGTGAATGGGAAGAATGGTTCTGGAAAATATCTCTCCGGAAACTAAATGCCATGTATGACTAAGACTAACATTCGTAACATGTCCATGGGATTTAGTGTGGGATGATACTCATGTTGAAACAGTGGTATTCCCACATTCAATCGAGTATCGACCTCTCACTCAGCCATGGCCAGTAGCGAAGGTAAATAATGGATTGCATGGAAACGTATTTACTCTCAATATTGGAACGTAATTCGGCTATTTATCTGTGCTTTATTTATTTGAATGCAATTTCGGAAATTGTTTTTTTTGCAGTTAATCCAGGAAATAAATGCAAATATTATAGGGACTTAATAAATTACAAAATATAATGCAAACATTTTACAATTTCACGATTCTTGCTTCTTCTCTTGTATTTACGTACGTATGACTAAAAATTCACCGTGATTGGTAATTAATATCCAATAATGATTTGACCAAAAAACAAGGCAAGGAGGTATCGGTGTCAATATGATTGACTCCAATTTCCTCGTATAAATCAGGTCATTTGACAGCTAAAGGTTAAATTTCCCCGACTGGTTTGCACCTGGCTCTTATTCCAGACTCGTTACTGTAAACTGGGTCGAGTAGAACGTCAATCGCAAATCGTGCCGACTTTGTTGTGCCAATGTTTAATTTATAAGTTGAAGTGCGACGTGGATAATATAAGTGTAAATATGCGCTAGTTTTATAGGCTTAGTTGGGCTGTTTTTGTACAGTTTAGTGGAATATTATGTGGCTTAAGTTCAAGAGTTACTATAACTTTTATATGTGTGTTTTAGTTTCATTGTGGTTAAGACCTGTTGCAAGTGACTCCGTGATAGATGGCCAAAATGACAAAATTGCCGACATTTAAATATGACATAATTATTTGCATAGATTATATAAACCATTTAAGCTTAAGAATCTCAATTGTAATAACATATTTTTTAACATATTACCTACGATAAAATATTTTCACTTTTCACATAATTTTTTGATACATTTAATGTTCGGAGTTGAAGAGTGGAGTGTGTGAGCTGGGAATTCATCATTAAAATCTCAGTCACAGATGATCATTCCTTTTTGTATAAGCTGCAGAAGTATAATAATTTACTGGAAACATAAATGATACGACCGCGCTTAATAAAACTTTCGAAGTTCGCATGAGTTATAAGGAAATGGCTCTCGGCCCTTCAATACGTTGCCGAGAAAATTGAATGTCAAATGTTCGACACTAACTTATGCCTTGAATGAGTGTTAATTTCGTTAGCCGCTGGTAAATGACAGGTGATTCATACTAAACGTATTGCGGTGTAACGTAATTTGAGTTCGAACCGTCTCGACGCTGAGACCGACGCTTTTAATATTGCGGGCTAGATGTATTAGCAGAGTCAACAGATATACTGCCAAGGAATATCTATTTAGAGGCTTTTAGGTTTAACGTTAACTCTGCTAACCAGATTGATATTAATTGCCCTCACTTTTGAGGTGAAGGGATTGATATTCTGAACAATTAGCGCTTATTGTCTTGTACTCTTGGAATAGATAGGTAACTACGTTGATATTTCTTGTGATTTATTTATGGAGTTTGTCGTATAGAGTCTATTTTTTATATCTTTCTTTTGGATTAATCTTTTATTACTCACCTATTGAATAGTTAAAACTGTTTCTTTCTGTAGCGTTTTTATACCATAGATGATAGAACGGTTGATATTGAAGAAATTAATGTAAGTTATTTGTCACAAAATATTAAACAAAATACAAGCTTACTTTTCTCAATAGTAAATCATATTCTACAGTCGATTATAGTCCGCTGTGGACTCAGCAAGCAATTTAATAACAAAAGAAGTGCGTTTAGCATCGTTTTTTGTACAAAAGGTGTCAAGAGTTAATCGCAAGAGCGTTTACCGGCAGCTCGAGCAGGCGGCGCTGTTGTCGATTACTTATCGGATGTTAGATCAAATTACAAGTTGCTTCTTTAGACTTGGAGCCGTGTTTCAATATCATTATAAAGATTAAAAAGGAAGAATCATAGTTTCTTGTGTAGGTGTAGACTATCGAGCAGGTATTCGATTGAAGATTTTTTAAAGTTATCATTTTTATTTTTAAGAATTGTAATAATTAGAATAACTTAGTGCCTAAGGCAAAACACTAAAAATATCTAAAATAGATGGTATATTTTGTAAACGAATTGTGTGTGCTTGTTATAAATAGACACATTAAAAACATTTTATTACGAGTTACGATGTGTATGAAAGTTCATGTGTATACTTCATTGCTAGTTATTTTAAAATGGAACGTTGAAGAGTAATAACGTTTTTATTATAGTATAATATTTAATTTTATAGAGCAAGAATCAGGGTTAATGTTTTTACGACTAATGCAACAAGATTTGCATAATATGTTAAAGGCTAGTTAAATAAAATTATAATCGTTGTTTACTTTTACGAGTATTACAGGAGACGAGACGTTTCGCCCATTCTATGACATTCCCGTCTACGATTTCATATAGTTACCTACATACTTAATAAAATTATTACTTTAAGTGAAAATATTATCAAATTACTCTTTATTGCTATTTCAATTATGAGAATTCTTGATAAAGAATATTGGATATAAACCAATAAAAGACTCTTAAGAATAAAATATACTAAAAATAAAGATAAGGTATTAGGCAATCTTTAAATAAACTATTTGAGTAGAGAAATTGTTTTAATCCTGATTTTCGATTTAAGAAAACATTTTTCTCCAAAATTAGAAAGAATGTTAACTGTATTTTATTCATCCCAATTTCTCTAACTCTTGCTTAGCTTCAACATTATTTATAAGTTTTCATAACCCAACAATAAATTATAGTTATTATAAAAGTTTGCACGTAAAATATGCATCAAAAAATATCAGTCGGATCTTACGCTGTCAGTTCAACGGTGTCTTTTAAATTGCATCACAGTAATACCTCGGATAAAAAGTGCTTAGTCATAACATCCAACGTCTATTATGGGGACAATGACTTGTTTAATCGTTTAGTCAAGTCTTTTATGAACATAATACTATATAAGTTTTATGTTTACACTCTTTTATCAGTAACATTGACCTGAAAAATGGTCATATTATATGTATAGTTATGGGCTCAATTTTTTTACAATATTATTTACCCATTTACACTTTATAATTTTACATGAAACAGGAATATTATATCTTTAATAAAAAAGATTAAATAACGTTTTGTTGAGGACTAAAGTTTTAGGTATGTGCTTTTTTCACATCTCGTGACTCGTGCTTTTAGGTTATTTGTGTGTGAAATATAACGTATAGTAACTGGTAGTAACTAAGCAGCTTAGCGCTTTTCAGTTGAAGAATTACCTTACTTATAAGAGTTACCTTTAGATTTTGTCAAAAATATAAGTCCTACATTCTTCACTTGAATTTGAAATGACAAGTTATGCAATTACAAATAAATCCCAAGCTGTACGTCTAATAAATCTAACAGTTACGTATACGATTCGGTACAAATTAGATATAGAAAGGACTAAGTGATAAATTTCACATGAAAGAAACTCCAGGCAATTACTACATAACGGTACGTGGTAAATCATAAATTGTATACAACAGTCACGAAGATAAATCTTTTAGTCATCAATTATCCAAATATTTGTATAAATTCCTGTGTTTGGTTCAACATTTAGTTCGATTCGTCGCGTTTGAGCCGTGAAACGAAACGTAGGAATAACACGCGACGGCTATGAGCGAGTCTATAGTATGTTACGGTTAATATTATAGGTTCTTTTATTATGTATAATAACCGTTCATCGCATTTTTTTAAATTGATTAGCAACGTGATATCCCGTGTTAAATACAATATATTTAAACCGAGAAAAAAGCTCTTAGATAAACACAAAACTACGTGAAAGTACACTGAATTTCAATGTAGTAGGTACTTAGTAGCACATATAATTACTAAATAGTTACGATGTAAGTAGTAGTTTACATAAACATAATTAACATGTGAATAATTCTAATAAAAATCTTATTGTTATATCTGTATCATACTCCAATGAAGGCGTGTTAACAGGAGCCTCGTTAAAATGTGGTAAAACGACGCATTGCTGATGATAGTTGATTTGATATTGTTTGTGCCGTTGTCTAAAGCTCCGAGGCATACGTCTTCTAAAATCTCGATGCAATATTACTCGAAATAAATGAATATAAAAATAGTACAAAACTCCTTCATACAAATTTACGTAATAGAGGTTCACGTTAGCTTATATGTATAGACAACATCTCATGTGCCTGTTTTCAATCAGAATCTTTCCAACTGAACACAGTTACTGACCAGCTAATGCAATGCATACTAATGTATTTCATTATGCAAGTTTAAATACTTACTGGTTCTATCACGCTAGCCGTAACATAGATACCTATTGTTCACAATCAAACACAGAGCAATTAATATTCAGAGCTGTTAAGCGTCATAAATCACTTTAAAGATTAATGTCTCAGGCATATGCGTATTCAGGTTTGTAGACTAAGGATCGATTTGCGCTACCGCAATGCTATCTCTACAATCTGTTATTTAATTGTAATCAGAATTGTAATTTACATGTTTATTAACATGAAATATATCATGCTGCTGAGGAATGTTAATGGTCTGATATTTGTAGGATTGAAATACAGCGAAAGCTTCTAAAAAGCTTCGAAAAATTATTAATAAAACTATCTTGACGAACAAAAACATTATATATTATTTATTCAAACTAATCATTTTTCATTAGGTATGTAATTTATTTCAAGTATTCACTTTAAAAGTAATATTTTTAATCAAACTTTAATATTAAAAAAGCTATTGTGAATGTGTCTACTTCCAATTTTTAGCGTATGTAAAATGGGATAAAAAATAGTATTATAATATGTCAAACCTTTAGACATTCTAGTAAAACAAACAGTGTTTAGAATAATAGAGGGTTAGGGTGTAACGTTGGCACTGAAGTTTGAACAAAGCTTAACTAAATTTTGCTTTGATATTCAGACGACTATCACGTTCAGAGTTACTGTGGACATAGTTTTGTTTAACTTTATGCTACAATTAGAAGTAATATGATATTGCGTGTTAATTTTAATTTTCTATAAAGCATATTTAATCAGCTTGAAGGGTACCTAAACAAATTATTAAAATTTGTCTCAGTTCTTAATCCATAT
>CAJQZN010019257.1:0-13108 GCA_907164685.1 Colias eurytheme | reverse complement strand
CCACACTTGTTGTTCATGTCAAAACTTTATTTCTAAAAAAATATTTCATATATTATCGGCTCTACGACTTTATTTATTTATATTTATATTTACAAGTACAGATTATATGTGACAGACTACTGAAGTATAAAGTATGTCAATTTTTATGTATTCAATTAATTTGAAACGAATGGAACATTTGTACTGTAGCATGGAAATTATTGGAAGCTTTTCTGATCGTATTAACTAAGATCTAATGAGACAAAAATATACAGGACAAAGTAAATGATCAAAAAGTACAAGGTAACATTTCAAAATAATGACATAGAAGAAAGGCCATAGTATATTATATTAACGTTACCTACCGAAAATTTATAAGCATAAAAAATTAACCAGAAAATATATTTTGATATGTTATGCCTGGAATGTTCCAAAATATTGAACAAATAATAAGTATTTATATGACAATTGAAGTTGTATTTGAATCTGTTCGTAGAACATAGTTTGAATTATACTTATCTATATTAAATATTATTTCAATCTTAATTAGTGGACAATTACTAGGATTGGAATTTGGGAAGTTGTTAATTGGAAAGTGTTGTAAGGATTCGTAGTGTGTGATTCTATGAGGGGTATATTGGCATATCGTAGTGGAGAATTTAGGAAAGGTCCTTTTATTGAAAACTTATGTTATTTACGTAGAGTGGAATTATACTTCATTGGGTATTTCTTTTAGATTACCTATTTGTATGCAACTAAATTGTCTAATCAAGTACCTTTAAAATCTATCATGGGATTCAAAGTGTATGCTATAATAGATTGTTTTTATTTCTTCAAGAATACTGTCTTACAAATAATGTTTGGTAATACCTACGTTTAAAACTAATCTGTCTCATCTACAAACAGATATTGCTATATCTTATTATAAATGTTAAAATAAACATAATATTAATAGTCATATTCTTTGTTTCTTAAGTGTATAATTTTAAAAAGCTTTGGAATGGGAAGCATCAAAAAAATTAATCAATTAGATGTATTAAATAAATAAATGTTATTATATTTGTTGTGCGTTAATAAAGGAATTATTTAAAAGATACACACGTGTAAAAGGTTTATGAATAATAAACGTATACAAACTGCGTTTTATTTTCCTTTTATTCTCATACTAGCTTACAGCCCGCGGCTTCGCCCGCTTTGTCTAAAACCTAATAAATTAGGTATATACTAAAACCTTCCTCTTGAATCACTCTATCTATTAAAAAAAACTGCATCAAAATCCGTTCCGTAGTTTTAAAGATTAAAGCATACAAAGGGACATAGAGACAGAAAAAGCGACTTTGTTTTATACTATGTAGTGATGACTAAGTGTTTTTTTAATCACCGAATGTCTCAATTAAATTTTATAAACACCTTATTCACAGAAGATTGTTTCAGGAAAAGAAAATATTATTTTTAGAGAAGTTTACCTACCAATAACATTTAAAAAATATGCTGATGAAAATTGCACAGAATAAATTATCATATTTAAATGAGATATCTACATATTATTATTAAGAACCACCGCCTAGCCGACCCATACGCACTTTATTGATCGTTAATTTTATATCCAAAACAACTAACATGTTTTAAAGGACAAATTTTACTCATAAAGTTATCTTGATGAGAATATTTTGATAAATATTCATGCTTCGTTCAAAGGACATCTCAACAGCTTTAGATTAAAAAAAAATTCTTTCATAATTAGAACACAAACAGCGCGACACCCTGTGTTTAATTTAATTGTAGTCGGTTTAATAGTATTTGCGTGAAAGAAAACATACATATCTACACAATACACATACATCCATCCTCACAAACTTTCGCATTTATAATATTAGTAGAATAGGATAGCCTATAGGATTATTGTCTTTAATATTAAATAAAAAACATATTCACGAAATATAATATACACAAAGTCAGAAACTTTAAATGTTTATAATATTTTTGTTTTCTGATTGGCTCCTGCTTGCAGTCCCTAATATTAATTCAAAGTAACAACCTAAATATTGAATATATAGAAAGCATGTTATTCGGTTTCAGCTCTATCTATTGGTACTGGCATGAAACAAGCAAATTCATATTCATATTCATATTCATATTCAATTCCTGCTAATGCTATAGGAAAAGCGAATATTGCCCTCATGAGCAATGATTTTAAGTTTGTATTTTTACATAGATGGCGCTCTAATATATTCAAGAAGTATTTATTTTCTTCAGTTGTGATAATTCGGCATAGAAATATTATTGTTAGTGATAAGGTATAGAAAAAGCATACCTACACGTTTTGTAAAATAATGCATAATGAATTCTAAATAAAAAATTCAAAACAGTACCTATCTTTATACTATGCATAAAAGCATACCTACGTTTTTATGAAAGCTCCCTCTTATGTTAGATACCTATATGATATATACCTATATGATAGGGGATATTATGTATACCTATTTGTAGTAGATTTAATGAAGAAAGAATCCAAAATTTAAGTTTCCTAAATACACACATCTTTATAAAAAATAACCTATGTAGGTAAATCTACTAAACATAGATACCTATTATACGTTATAAAATTTTTGATTTACCACAAATACTAATAAATGTTATGTTCTTCAGATTACTGAGACATTTCATGCATAAATAATATCTTCAAAATAATATACTACCAATGTATAAATTTAATGAGAATCCATAAAATACTTGAAATTTTCTTAGAACTGTGTAGGTTTTGTACTGCGTAGGTATGAGCCGACATCTTTTTCTTATTATTTTTATTCAATCACTATTTTATTACACCCACGACCCACGACGAACGTTAAGAAAATATTTCCTGTTTTTATTTAAAAGAATAATTATTCACTCAATGCTTTTTTATTATTTTGCTCTGATAATAAAGTCTAAATAAACCTATCTTAGATACCTAAATGATAAATTTTTAAATGATAAATTATAACAGTAATTTTAAATAAATAATATAAAACATAAGTTTCATTTCTATAGAATAATTTTCTATAGAGTGCTCCTTTTTATTAATTTAAACTACTAACTAACTTTCAACTCTACGTGCTGAGTTACTAAATTCACGAAGAAGTTTAACAGCATGCATGAACTTATATTTTGTCTTTATATATCGTCCTATTCTATGAAACCGAACAAAGAAAGTTAAATGAACGAACTGAAACGTACACATTCCTAAAACTTTTCTTTCTGGGTCCAAACGTAATTGACATAATTGCTACAAATAATAATTCCTTGTTAATGCTCTTCGCTTTCTAGAGAAATGAGTTTCCTTATTTTCTCAGGGCATAGGATATAAATGAAAATTACTTAACTTACTTTACTTAACAAACATTTTTTAATAATTAGTATCTTATTAAAATACGATATTTAATTTTTTGTTTTATAGCATTTATTGATATGTTTTGAAAGAATTAATAAAAAAATCGTGTATTTAATACCATTATATATTACATATATTTATTAATGTATGTAACATATAATGTATGTAGGTCTAGGTTATTACCCAGGCTCCTAAGATAGTATAGTAGAATTCTCAAAAACTTTTTGTTTACATTAAAGACGTAACAATTTAAGCACACCCTTAGAGATTTGTAACATCATTTATCTTTTGTTACGTTTACATGTTATGTAACGCGATGCACGTTCAGACAACATTAAAGTGTTTTCTTTTGATATTTGCTGTGATAAACTTGAGGAAAGTCCTGTTTTAGTTGGGAGATTCAAGCAAACGCGGCTAACGTAATTTAGAACACTTTTGCTCGTGTAAGCGGAAAATATATTCCGACTGACCTGTATTTACTGCATTATAGTGATTTTATTACTATTCAGGTGATATTAAATTTTCAATATTCTTCTCTGTTTATTTGAATTAAATTTTTATGAGCGTCAAAATTATTGATAGATTATTTCTCTGAAAGTAGACAATTTTTGGTATAGTATGACGTCTAAAATTACTTAAATCCTATAGATTATCAGTACATTTTATTCTTATTTCCTTGTCTAACATGATACATTATAAAACTCTATATAATAGTTTGGCCTTAACAAAACATCTCATATAATCAATTCTGAAACTGCTGAAGGATTTTATCCATCTATCTATAATAACATTGTCCGATGTTTGTTTGTATAAGCTTGTAAGTCAGAACTCGGCTAAAAGCCATGATAGTAGCACTTTGAACTATGTCCAACCATTTGTTTGTGAAGTTTGAAACAAAGAAGTGACGTGGTCATGAACTGTTCGCTAATTGACTATTTCTCTTTTATACTGGCTTAGTGGTTTTATGTAAAGTTGGACGCTTTTGAATGAAGTTGTTGAGAAATAATGATTGTTACTTTGTAATTATTCATTTATTTTATTTAAAACATTGTTACCTAATACATTCCTTTATTATTATTTTTATTTATTATTATTTTTATAATAGAAAATAATAATAAATTGAATATAGAGCTGTGTTTGAGGTAGACATGGTTACTTTCAGTAGCTACAGATTACCAGATCTAAATCATTCACATAATATACAGTCATAATAAAATTATTAGACTTGGCGTATTTCATAGGTACACAAAATATAATTTTATAACTACTATCATCTATATATGTATTTGGTAAATATGCATGTCCATCTTTTAGCTAGAGAGTCTGGGCAAACTAAAATATTTAATTTTATATACACAGGATCACTCAATTTACTCATTGTTAAAAATTATTTCTTAATAAATAGCAAAAAATTCGATTTATGGTTTTAAAATGATATCTCATACAACATGAAAATCAATTTTGTAATAGCACTTTAATATACTTGGAATGAAGCCAAAACCGATTTCATGATTCTAACAAGAGTCGGATATGTTTTTAAACTTGCGAATCTTGCTTAAAATGGATACGTGGAAGCCTCTTAGAAATGATACTGGTTTTTATTATTAAGAGAATTTTAGCGAGAATAATACATAAGACTAAAGAGGTTTAAAAATTATTAATATTACATTTATAATGAATGTGCGTGCTTCTATAATATCAGCCTATGTCGGTTTAATAATATAAAACGAGGACGTTTTTATAAATTCTTTTCTAAACCACTCTAAACTAAATGAATGTGTAATATGAATGAACCGTTCAAAGCGGTTATAATCCGGGCAGAGCATCTGCAAAATTTTATTAGCTAACAGGAATTAAAAGGAAAAACGAAAGCATTCGCGGAACGATACGTCTCCCAGAGTGACATGTTCTGGGAAGTATAACAAGGAAGACAAAGAAAATAGCACATTGTGTACCGTCAGCACGAATCTTCAATAGACTTCTTTATGCATTGTGACATTAGGTGGCATTGACTCGAATGCTCCCAAGAGATCAAACCAGACGTGGCGATTAAATTGCCTACGAACACAAACATCTTACTGTGCACGACGTATAGATGAAAATGTGCGTCTGTTTACCTCTTATGCTATTGAAACAGTGTTTTTTCAGATATTTTTGCAGCTACTACGCTTAGAATCCAAGAAGCCAGATTTGCGGAATGGCTAAAATTTCAACTCTAAATTATTTATTCCATTTTAAACTATTTAATTATTTTCAAATTGGCGATCAAACGAGTCATCGAAACAAATATCCGTGTATCTGACAGCTGATGCTTTCACGGTAATGCAGATAATCCGATTTGAATGGAATATGGCATGTAGATAGAGATCAAATAGGCTTTATTTTATTTCACCTCTATGGTGGCAAATCCCCGTAAGAATAGCAATTTTTATTGGATCTTTTTTCCAAATTGTTTTGCTAGTAAAAGTGTAAATATTACATGTGCTATCCATCAACTCTTCCTCGGTCAATATGATGGATTATGGTCTTGAACCTAATAGGAGAGCTATGTTTGTCTAATGATAATATTAACAATAAAAAAGGATTGATTAGTAAATTAATCATTCTTTATAAGTCTCTACAAAAAAAAACATAGTTGTCACACACATTGATTTGAAAGTCGAAAATTAATAAAATAATACTGCTAAAGAGACAACATAAAAACGACAACAATTTATAAATTGTCTTAACGTTTAATCGTTTTGTTTACAGTTACCAAAGGACTTTGATTTTACATGAGTAATGCCCTAGTACACTACTGAGTATACACTATACATAGTAAGAGTGACTTGTACACCCCAATGTTTGGAATATTATAGAAATGATGCTGAAAACATGGTGATGTAAAATATAATGACATGCTTAAAATCAGTAAAAAAGTATAAAATTCTAAATGTACAACGGATCTCAATTTATAATAATATGTTACCTATATGAATAACTATTCAAATACAATGGATATCTTCTGATTATTTATTTAAGATTACCTATTAATGAATAACAATAAATCATGAATCGTATAATTTATTAGTCGTTCAAAATTTGTGTTTTATAGATTGTCATATTGTCATAGCGACTCGTGAACATAAATGGGTATTACTTGATATTTTGACTTAATGTCGAGGGCTTTGGACGAGGGTCTTTGAATTCACCTTTACTATTGTTTAACATTTGGGTATTATTTAAGATTAATTGCCACTAGCGTCGTAAATAACAGAACTTCTTCACGACACTTCTATGAAGAATATATTTTGAATATCATTGATAAAGATTATTTACTTTATATCAATGTCAATAACATTATGAGTTTTCTGAAGGAAATATCATATAGAGGGCACTTTGAAAACGTTTTATAATCACGTTTAATAAACGTTGAGGATGCGATTTTATGACGCGCATAAATAACACCAATAGAAGGGTTAGAAAAAATAATTGGTCTTTTAATAAATTATCCTCGTGAACATAACATAATGATAATGAAAAAAATATATGAGCTACTTTGCTTTAGTAAATTTATTCATTATGGTCTATTTGTATTTGCACATGGGAGATAAGAAAAAATAAAATTAGGTATTCATGATCATTAATCACATTAGAAGAATAATATGTATCTCATATACATATTTTATATGTATTTTGTGTGTCATTGACCTGTAGTATTATTTTAAAAAAAACTATAAAAGCGACAGGATATATTTTATTGTAGGAGTCAATGTTTATATAAATTAATTCGTACTTAAATGTAGTGAAACAAGCCCCGTTGCCGGGGGTTCCCATAAACCCTGATAAAATAAAAAGGTATGTTACGATTAAATTAAGGTACGAAATACCAAACATAAACATTATATTTATAAAACTAGCTTCAACCATCAGCTTTCTAGGTAGAAAACGTACTTTTTGAGATTATCACCTATATTATTATTGACTAAGTTATAGACATCAGTCGAATTAGAGAAAAACTTATAAAGCTTATTTAAGGCGTTACCCGGCAATTTCGACTATGTTCAACCTCTATAAAGTCTGGTACAACATAAAGCACAATACCGAAAAAAATATATAAAATAGGATGGTCTTTGATCTTTAATTGCTCGCGAGGAATTTTTTCCAAAGTTAATAGATTTCTAGAAAAAAAATGTTCCGTGGTCATCGATTTTTCCGCAAATACTCTATAAACTTCGTATCCTGCTGACTTAGAGCTCTGAAAATTTTATGTTTAATAAATTATCAGTTACACAACAGTCCCTGACGAGGATTTTTTGTTTCACTGATTGGTATCTTTTTAAATACAAAATGCGAGGAAAAAAGAAGGTGCAGCGGGAGAGGTTTGAGATCCGTCAAGTATGGTCAAGGTTATTAGCGCATGTATAAGCCTTAATTAAAAGTATTGGAATGGTGTTTCTTTCTCTGTCAAGCATTATAAAATGAAGCTTTAAGCTCTTGCAGATAAATATTTAAAACAATTAAGCTGTATTTGTTTGTATTGTTGAATATTCAGGTCTCAATAACTACAGATTTAAATGGAAAATCACTTTTAGTGCTCTATAATCCATTTATCGGGAAGACTATATTACATCACGCTTCGACCATTAGGAGCGGAGCATCAATGAAATAATATGTTGCAATATACGGATAAAAATATTCCATTTGACAGCAGATAAAGTTGCGTGTATTAGCTACATATATTTTGATATGAAAACTATGAGATCCCAAAATGTGATAATTAATTATTCTCAGTGATTATGAGTCAATTTTTCAATCCATGGTTAAATCTTATTCGTCGAATATAGTACAAACAAGTAACAACCATTTCAAAAATGTTTTACTTGCCCGTTTTTTGACCTTTTACAAATGACATCTGTGTATTATTGTGTATACTTTAAACGACCCTAAAATGTGTCCTTTTTACTAAAATTCCTGCCTACTTCGGAAAGTAAGTTCAGTAGCAAAAATATATGCAAATAACTTTATTCTTATTCTACGATATTTATAAGCAATGTTTTGCGGTTACTGTTATAAGTTATGATCGTTCCTTACTTCCATAAAGGGTCTAAAATTAAATTATAACTTTTTGATAGATCGCCACGATTTGTGGTAGGACATAGTTTTGATTCTTTTGCAATTTTTCAACCAACAGATTTGTATCGTACTGTTTATCAAAAATATTATTATGAATAGCTTACCTTTATAGTTAATCAATATAAAATGAAAAGTCTAGGTTTAAAAAATGATTATTTCTTCTGTGATGCCATGTTTAATTATATCGTATCTTTTATTCCCTAGCGAACCTTAACGCGGTGATAAGTTTATTGGCAAAGAAATATAAATTATAAAGAATTTATACAGTCTGCTGGGTACGAATAATTTTCCTTTTTATATTTGATACAACTTGTATCAAATATGTACAAAATTTAAATGATAAAAAAGAAATACAAATTCAGACTGAAACAGTAAGGTATGTCATCAAGTTGTCGTATTTGGAATATAAAAAAATTTTATTTCCAACAGATTTTTCTACAGAGATATTTCCCAACATATTATGTAAATCGAGAAAATTTATATTTTTAAAATTAGTTAAAAAAACATTTTATTAATAACACAGTTTACCATGTACTGAAAAGCATGTACTGAATATCAAACAAAGTTTTTACTATAAAAATTCCAAAATATATGTATAAAACATATCCCAACTCGAATGAATGTATTCTTGAAATTAATTTATTTGATTGAGCTTTCAAAGATCGGTTCGCCAATTGAGCTGTGATTGCGAAAAAGATAGGTTAAATTCTGAACGCTGTTAATAGACCTGCCATTGGTGTTTAATTTTCACAGCACCGTTTCCACCGAAACGTTTTACTGAGATACAAAATATTATCCTTTAACGCCCAGGTATTTTGTGCGATGTGTGGAACGAATTATTTATTATAGAGTTATTTACTCGTATTTCTTTCTTTTTTATCTTTCTAAAATAACTTTAAATAATAATTGCAATATATTTTCTATAATTAATAGTTAGTTGTTCGCTATTCGTAAGCAAAACATTTTGAAATATAAAAAAAGTTTGGAAAATCCAAAAATGCACGACTCATAATGCTCATTTAATTATGAAATATAAAAAAAATATATATATAGATATACAGTCTTGTAGTTTTCGTTTTTTATTAATTGCAATTAAACGACACTGAATTAATTAATCATTCGCATTCAGTGACCTACAATCGTCGAAGAAAATTTATTTAAAAATAAATTTAACTCAAATGATGGATTTTTTCACAAGTTATAGTGTTTTCAGGTTTCACACATGACGGATAGGAAAATTTTTTGACCTATTTCGGTGTTTTTTTCCAATTCTATTGAAGTAAATCAATTTTTAAAAAGTATGGGATTAATCTCCATTAAATTATCTCGACAATAGTATGCAAATTATCTTGATTCCGTGAACTAACAAGGCTATAATAATAAGAATAGCTGCAAAAATGAGGCGAAAAAAATTTTTCGATCGTAAAGCACTCTCTGATGCTTCGCATCATGAGTCGTGCAATAAGATACTCATAGATATATCAGAATTTCTTCGGAGTCAAAAAGCTAAATAGTTCAAAGAGTTCTTCGATTCCCTTATCTGAAGGAACATAAGCTAAAAGTTATATTTTTGTACCAGATAGTTATTGTGACTTGCGTAAAACATTCTAGAATTTTCCCGACTGCACAGGAATTAAGTCTGTTTGTATTTACATAAAGTTTTGTGCAATTTAATACGTTGCTTGTTTGAAAGCCACTGAAATCCTGGTGGACACAACTATGAATAGATATAACAAGCAAAACTGCTTTTTGTTGTATACGATAATTCCAGCAGGTACATTTAGTAAATAGTCAGCCAGCTTGTTGAGTCCCAAGAGAAACACATTGTACATATTTAATTTGTTTCCAGCAAATTTAATTACAAATTCTATGTTATTACATGTTTAAGAAGGTTCGTTCAAGATCAACAAGCGTGTTTTCCTAGTAAGAATTCTTGTTATAAACAGTATATTTTACTCTAGTTGTAAATTTCTATATAAATAAAACTAGCGGTCCGCCCCGGCTTCGCCCGTGGTTCCTACATGTTTAAACTATCCCATCTCTCAAGTTGGATCGAACTGCACATGGTGTGCGAATTTTATTATAATCGGTTTAGGAGTCCATTGAGGACAAACATTGTGACACGAGATTTATCGGTAGCGATTGGCACGAGTCAAACTCTATCATTTCATTTCATCTTAGTATTAGTATTATTATTTATTTCCAATCTTCACAACTAACCAAATCTGTTTTATCTGTTATAGAACGTTCAACTCTAAAAGATAAAACATGTTTTTGGTAATAAAGTTGTTTTCGGGCAATTTTATACTTGAGCCGCTATTATTTTTATACTAAGTCATTTCAAATGTGTTTACCATTATAAATAATTGAGTGATTATTAGTATAATTTATACTTTGTATTGATAACTCTTGATGAAACTGCATATCAATTAAGATTTTTTAAATAAATAATTACTTGTAACAAAACATGTTGTCAATGCTTAGGCCGTATTCAGAAAGAAAGCTGGAAACTTATAAGCGCTTACCGGTGCTTGTCAGCGCCCTTACGTAGGTAATATGAGAATAAAATAAACAACCTTTTATTTTACATTTCATACAAAAACTGTAAAAAAGCCGACGGTTGCGCTTTAATTGTTTTTCGTACACATTTCGTGTACCAACTATGTAGCTGCGTTTGTGAGAGTCACCTGAACAAATGTTAAACTGTGGTTTAAAATGTTTATTTTTCTCTAAACAGTATTCTATTCGTTTTGCATGCTGTTCACAGTTAAGCCTTTTTGGAAACATTAGGTTTTTATAGCTACTTAGCATCTGCTAAGTGATACAAAATATGTATGTCAGTTTATTTAAAGCTCAGTTTTGGTACTTATATGTTTTTTGTAGCAATACATTAAGTCATCGAGCTTTGGTTTTGTTTACACCTGTACTTTTTACCTGACTGTCCAAAAAAGGGATAATTGTATTGGTATTAATTTTAAAATTAACATAATGTAGGTAGTTATTGAATATTAGAATTTACTGAATTTTCATTTTGAACCAATCAGTTCTACATACCTAGATTTGCATTGTTATTATATTGTTATTGGGTAAATTAAAGAGAAAAAAAACTACAACTTAATACTTATTTATTTATTTCATTTCATAACCTACACACAGCACTGATACGACACGATCAGTAAAAGATTTAGGGCAGATATTCACAAAAAATGAGGTCCACAGTGAATGAGTTCAATTTGTTTTCGACTTCAATTCCTGCCAAGAACACACGCCGTCTCCACATAACGATCTTATAGGCTCCTCGTTCATGTAGAAAACAACGCTGTAGTCATCCTCTTGGCTTTCACTTTTACATCTGCAAATTTAATTGTTATTTAGATTATTAGTTGAGTAATATATTTAAAAAGCTGTTTTATTAAATTTTCATTTTACAAGAGATATGGACACAAAAAAGTGTCAAATGGGAATTTACTTCAGTAGGATAATACATAATTTAATACGCATTAGGTACATAGTTAATGTATAAAGAGAGACAATTTGAGATATTAAGTAATTAGCTCTACCAAACAACTTTAAAGATCCAACTATAATAATTAAAACAGCGAGTATATGAAAAATGAGTAATTTTAAATTTGAGAGAAATTTTAAAATGTGGTAAGAAGCTTTAAAAATATCATAGAGTGCTTTAATTTTTAATACGCTCCAGCGAGCTCGTAATCCTTATAATTTTAACAAAATATTCTTTCCACCGACCTGTGTAATACTGCTAAGAAATTTCCTGAATACACGGACATAACACTGGTCCTCCATTTTCTTTCTGGGTCCCTTTTGGTGCCTGTTAACGGGCTGTTATCTTTAAACAGACCAAGCGCGGTATAAATTTGTTCTAGAGTCTCTGCATAAGTCACATACGACACGAACTTCTTTCCTTCCCCGAGTTTGACCTTCTCGAAATTTCCAAAAAGATCCGTTAAAGGCACGCCTCCCAAAAGTGCGCTGACGGGAGATCCATAACCATTTGAATAGAAATGTCTCAAGTCTTCTTCATATTCCAAAACTTGCAAGTCGTCTTTCGTGAAGAGTGCACACCAGGGACTCGCCTTGCCGTCGATCCCCGACCACGTGTAGCGACACAGATTATACAAAGCCGTAACGTTGTCATCTGTGAGCACATAATCGATCCCGGTTCGACGCTGAATACGATCCTTAACCTAAATATAAAGAAACGTTTATATATCTAGAATGTGGATAGAAGTTTAAAATACATTTGTAAATAAATTTGTGAAGCACTGTTATTATTAAAATAATAAAAAATATATTATATTTAGAAGAAAAATATATTATATTTTTATTTTTATTATATTTATATTATATTTCGAAGAAATTGCTTTTTATTTGTTTTTTAAAATTATAGATGATTTATTATTAAGAATATACTTACAACAAGATAGTCTGATGTGTTTAGATATTTACTCATTTCTACGTCCAAGACAACATTATTTTTCGTAGACTTTTCACTAGTAGCTGACGGCTGAAATAAAATGAAATTTAAATATATATCATGAACTTAAATTTAATTTTTACTAATTACTCAATCTTTTAATGTTGCTTACAGCAATATCATCATATCCCGTTTTGGGCTTA
>CAJQZN010019256.1:0-11012 GCA_907164685.1 Colias eurytheme | reverse complement strand
CATGTAAAATAAAGTGGAGGCAATCCTTTTAATAAACTTTGATGTATATTTATAATCGACAACCAACTACAGATAAAAAAAAATTGAGAAAAACTTCACTGGCAATATAATATTTAGAAAAATATAGACGATTTTCAGGGGTTTAATGGGTTGGCAAATGCTCAAGGTCCAAATAATGTACTTCAAGTATGTATCAACAGAACATTGGCATTGTCTATTGACATTGCTTTTGGACACTGGATGAATAATTGCAGAATATATTATGAATATTAGAGTTTTTTTTTAAATATAATGTTGCTAACCTGAGGACTTCATATGTGACTAGATGCATTGAGAAACCTGCACCCTCTTGGAGACAAAACAGTTGGAACAAAAATACCTGTGTACTAAGATAGCTTGTAATGTACAATGTACAATCCTGCATTGGTATTAAATATTTATGCTAGCCAAGATTTGAACTATCAAAAAGAATAAATTTTCGAAACATTTATTACTGATATTTGGTACAGTTTCAATTTTAATTTTTTTCCTTTTTTTTCGAGAGTTAAAAAATACATTAAATATAATTTGGCAACTTAATAAACCTGTCCTGAGTCCTGAGTGACCTGACACCAGACCATCTTTGTGCATCAGTGATTAGTCTAATGCTTTACTCACTTAAGTGAAAAAGAATGTGTAAATCCCAATTCCCATCGTCCACCATGGCATAAGAAAAAAGTTTGAATGCCAGCCATAGAATTTTAGCATCATTATAAAAATAAGCAATCATATCATACGCCAGAAAATGTATGAAATTGTACTATAGTATATGTCGCAGGCAAATTATATTATATCGCCGTTTAGAAACGCTCGACATAATAATATGTTCATGTTCTTTTTCAACTACATAGAAACAGGAACTCAGTAAATCCTCACTATATTACAAAATGCATTTGTAAACGGCGAAATAATACAAAACGCCTGCGACATAATATATAAACAATTAGCAGCAGCTACAATATCCGTCGTGTCGTCAAGAAAGAATAACACTAACATATGACGAAAAATTGGTTACCTACTATAAATAAATAAAATCTTTCGATTTAAGTTTTCAAACGACTTACCGGCCATGCTGGCCTATAAGTGTTGAACATTAATAATAATTTATACAAACTTCCTCGAATATTATTGTAGACAAATTAATTTTGTGTTGTGTAGACCGCCCCTAATTTGTCAATAATATTTTCAAACCAAATGACTCGTATCTAAACCGCAACATTATCTGAATAGACTCAGTATCCGATACGTAAAATTGAATGGCGTTTAAAAAAAAAAGTATGGATTTTTTTCGCGCCGGCGCGAATCGCATTCGTCTGAGTACAGATTCTTTGGAAATGATACTTTCTATGATATTGAATGATTGCATTCATTTTGTGAAAGTTTTTTTAAATTGCCATAAAAATTAATACTTACTCTAATTTTATTTAATATTCAATATAAGTATAACTTGAAATATTGTGTTTATACTGTATGGACTTGTTCTAGTGCTAGTGAAGTGAACGATTACGATATTTGAAATTTGAATATCGAATCTGAAAATTTATAAATATAAAAAATAAAAATGGGTTCAATTGTTCTTAAAAGTTTATCCATCCTTTTGGGTCTGTTTTTTATTTTCATGGGGACCACCAAAATAACTCCAATGATATCTAAAGAGCTACATAAAGAATTGGTAAGAGAATTATTATTTCTAAATATTTATTTTGATAAAATATTCTTCAAGAAATATGTAAAGGTCGCTCTAGGTGCATTACATTTTTGTTGCGAAGCGATGTTCCTCGCTATTTTGGTATTTGGCTTGCCGCCTAATAACACGGTGGAGCTGTCTGGTGACAGACCGATTCGAAGGCGCCGTATCTTATTGTGTTTATATACTCAATAATATAATGTTTATTTCTCTCCTCTATTTAAAAGAGAAGACGTTATTCATTTAAATGCTAGCATTATGAAGCGTATCTTTCATACGCAGACCTCATCATTAGTTTACATTACCTATTCAATTATTTTATAAAAATTATGACTTGGGATTCAAAAGAATCTTCAAAATTAGTTCAAAGATCTGATTAAAAAGAATCCTATCGAGAACGTCCTCCTTTTTTTAGTCTCTTGAAAAAGCAAAACTATTATCACTAACTACATAGATACCTAGTTAGGATAAAAGAAAGTTCAAGTTTCTCTGGCCCTATATAACTACGAACTTATAAATACGCAACGGATTTTGATGCGTTTTTTAAATAGGTAGAATGATTCTCGTGGAAGGTTTAAGTATATATATCATTTATGATTTATTGGGTTTAGACAAAGGGTAAAGCCGCGGGCGCCCGGGCCGGGTCGCTAGTGTATTATACATCTTCTTATATATAAAAATGAATCGCAAAATGTGTTGGTAAGCGCATAACTCGAGAACGGCTGAACCGATTTCGATAATTCTTTTTTTATTATATTCCTTGAAGTACGAGGATGGTTCTTATGTAGAGAAAACGTAAACATGTACCACGGGCGAAGCCGGGGCGGACCGCTAGTGCTAGTATACAAATGCAAGTTTGGAAGAATGTAAGGATGATTGTTTCTGAATCATGCCAAAAAACTGACCGGCTTTTGATGATCCTTGGCAATGTTGTAGCTTGTGTACTTACTAAAAGAACACAATAGGCTATGAAGATATTAGAGCTTATATTATTGTCCCCGAATCAATCTAGAAGCAGTCAATTACCATGTTCCAATTTCTTACACAAATTAAGACGCACATTCTAGTATGAAACACGTCAAAATAACTATTCATTTTCGGTTCATAAAAGTGAAATGTAAACATGTGTAACGATATTTGAATCTGTAGGTAATTGTTAAAAAAATAAAGTAAATAAGACTTTGAACTTTGAATTGACTTTTGAATTTTGAATTTTATCACTGTAATAACTAATGACGAACAGTCTACTTTGTTATTTAGTCTTCTAGAATCGGTTTTAATTGTATGGAAGGTTGCCACCAACATCTATTTACATCTGCTTGAATAAATCAAATATTTCGTTAATCACATTATTAAGTAACTACAATGTTTATTAGTCATATGGTAATTAATTAACATATTAATGGAACATACCTAAAGCATTAAAAATTAAAAGCACAGTTTTGATATATTTCGACTTTATAGTTGGTTTACAGAAAATCCGTATACAGTATGTTTCTTATTTCAGAGAAAAGAGTATGTGAGATACGCAAAAGTATTTCCATTAACTGAAATGCTGGACTTCAAAGTGCCATCGAAATGGTACAGACGGACGATCGGAGGCTGCGAGATTCTCTTCGGCTTGGCTCTTGCTCTTATTCCACACCGTGAGTATGTCCTATAATAGGATCAGGTCATTCTAGGGCTCCTGTGAAATTATATATTACCATTAGTTACTTAAATTCCTATAATTAAATGATTCATATTTTAAACACGCTTCTGAGACTATTTTCTGTATTAGGTACCGTACCTAGGTACTATCCTTCAGCTACATATCTGTTAGTAAACTTATTTAATTTTATCATATTATAAAGGCATAGGAGCATTGAATCGTTTAGTTTCGAAAATAATCGTTCTTAATGATTGCTTTAGTAGGTACTTAAAACATCAAAGATTACGTGAATAGACTTCGTGGTCATAAAATCCGTTATATTAAATGGGTGTGGATGTGTTCGCTTTAAAACTTCATTTGAGAATTGACACATGTAGTTAGTATCATAGAATTAACTGAATTTTAATTATTTCTTGAGTTTCTTGTTATACTTAACAATTTTTTTAAATTCTAAGTTACATATAAAGTATATGAGCGTGCGATGTGCGTCTTATTTTCTAATTTATAAGAAGAACGCTTTTTATTGTCCGTTATTATTTCAGCATATTAGTTAGTTGTGTTAATTTTTTTTCTATAAATCAGATTTTATAAAATACTTCTCCAGTAAATATTACAGAAAGGCAACGGACATCAACTTAATATCTAAGATAGAGCAGGCGGCCGCGGCCGCGGCGTGGTCTTTGACCAAGATTAGTCTCAAAACTTTTTGATTATTCAAGCATTGAAATAGAGTTTCATAAAACCTGTCCTACTAATATTATAAATGCGAAAGTTTCTGAGGATGCATGGATGAATGTTTGTTATTCTTTCACATAAAAACTACTGTACCGATTACAATGAAATTTAGTGTGGTAGCTGAAGATCCAGAAGGCTGCTTTATTCCTGAAATCCCACAAGAACTATGCGGGTTATCCTTTGAAAATGCGGACGAAAATGTCTTCATAAAACCAGTCCCCTCTATTACAGAGAGGATAAAGAACGCAGCGAACATAGGCCTCATCCTGCTGATGGTGCTGGCCGCGTACTCGCACATTGCGATCAGCGACCCGTTCGACCGGTGCGCGCCCACGCTCGTGTTCTTCTTCATGCTGTGCGGACGGCTTGTTGTTTGGTAATGTTTTTTGGTGTTTGTTTAAAGTGTAACTGTAAAAATGTATTTTCAGATATGGAGATAACTTCTGCAAAAAGATCTACGCTTCAAATAATTAATATTGTAAATAAGGAACAAGCACACGTGTCAGAAGTGAAACTTCTTTGGCAAGATTCAAAGATACAAGATTCAAAATCGTTGCTTTATTCCATGATTTGACGTTATCCATGACGACCCTGAAATTTTGCTCTCAACGCGCCTAAAGAAGTTTCACTTCAAAAATATACTTTCAGAAATGGAGATGAGGTCTTTAAAAATATATCTGCTTAAAGATAATCTTTATTGTTCGGTATAATTTCATAAAGCAATCGCACTTAATTATTTGAATTATCTGAATTAATTCATTATAAAAACACTGTTATCGATTCGCAAGTAACAATAAATTCTTAATTTAAATCTCTATAGGTTTTTAAACGATGTGTAATGATTTAAAATAACTATTTGTGTATATGTATACTCCCACTCTGTCCTATGCCGAATAACAATTTAAACAAGTGTCATTCAATCCAGCAACACGCCACAGCTTGTGTGAGCTTGAAAAAATAAATTTGGTGTTTCAAACAAAATATTATACGTAAAGGGTAACCTTCAACATTTTATGTAATATAAAATATTTAGCGATCATCTTATTTCGAACAGTACTGTGGGTATCTGACGTCACTGCATACATGTTTCAGTTTAGCGGACATTATATGTACAAGAGCATACTTCATGCCATATTAAAATATCGCTCAAACCAAATGATCCATCCAAAACGATACGACGTTCGTTTCATCTCCGTAACGGCCACTAAAAGTTTTATCGGCGAATAGAGATAGTCAATAATAATTTTTCTATTTTCGATGCGTGCGTCAATATAAAGCATGTGTGTGAATATGATAATGCCGCACCTTGACCAATTTTTACATGATATAAACATGGGTTAGTGAATAAAATTAGTTCTATCACACCCGCGTGGGGCTGGCGTGTGGCCAGAGATTCCGCGATGACGAATCGCCTGTCGTGGGCATAATGGATTCGAACCAATGGCAATAAATGTTTAATCATTTTTAGATATTTGAATGCGGTCGCTATTATGCTGCTGGTAGTCTGGTTATGTTATATCGTATCCGTAATGGCTCATCTGTATTTTTAATCTATGCTTAGGTGTAGCTACTAAAATTAAAAGTTTAATATACAGGAGGATCACATTTGATATCCCCACTCGACTTTTATGTTTATTTTTATCCTGTATGGTTTAATCTGTAAGTATTATCATCACACGTTGCTAAATAAAAGATAACAGATGATTTTTTATTATTTTTCTGAAAGATAACTACATTGTCTTTCTATACATTGTAGATAAATTAATTTATAATCTGGTTACTTTTATTTTGAAAGCAAAACTTGAAGGATATTATAAGAGTTGGGTGGAAAGTTTTTAAACCCCTAACTGTTTACTGTTACTATTATAATTTGAGCAATGTATGCGAAATGAAAACATGAAATCCCAGACATGCCCAGACACGATTAATTTGTTTTGAAAGTATATAAATAGAAAGCCATTAACCGGTCTTTAAAATCTAATTAGCTCAATAACAGCAGCTGGTGCGATCTCATACTAATAACGAATTAATCCCGTTTCAACACGATCCTACAGAGAAAATTTGTTAGGTCATGTAAGATCTATTATATAACTATCTATTTGATCATTACTTATTAAATAACAAATCTATTTGATCACTACATCATTACATGCGTTATTATCTACTGAAAATTGCGTAGATAATAGATATACGTAGTGCGTCAAAAAGGCCCGTCTCATGTGCATACCTAATTTAGTTTTTATTAAGTTAACAAGACCTCTAGGAATGCTATCTAAGGAAAACTGCACGATTAACACATTTAAATTTAAAATTTAAATGCTCTAAGTATATCTAATGTAATAAAAAAATCAATATCAAAATATAACTTGTATAAATGTAAATTCCGATATACAGGATGTTCAATAAGTTTCTTTTTACAGGTACCAAACACATCGCCGTGAAATGCTGGAAAAGATGGCCGCTGCTCAAAACGGGAACGGTCTAAAGCGAGATTGATATTATTATTTTGTTGTAGAATACATGTAATTATGCTTAATTTATTTTTTTCGATATGCACTTTTGATACCAACTACCAACGAAAAATCCGAAATCCAATTTGAATTAGGTGTTGTAAGTTTTGGTTGCAGTTTGTTTTAATATGCACTGTGATTATGATCTAGTCTACACGATATTATTTACAATTATAAAATACTCTATTTCCCTGAATGAAATCCTCATAATTTAATGTTTAGAGCGATATAAATTCATTGCATTATTTTTATTACCTCTACATGCGAAGTTTATGACGTTAAATACTATTCTTAAAATCATAACTTTTCTTAAATTTAGTACTGATTTATGAGCGATGTCGCGGGAAATGTAGGTAATAAATCTAATTAAAATTAGAGACGACATGGTGGAGTTATTCGTACTAGAACAGTTTAAGGAATTAGAAATTTAAGATATAATATTTGTGACTGTATCACTTAAAGTCCAAAATATACTAGAATGTAACAAGTATGTTATTCCCGATAGGATTCATATGCCTTTTTATAACGACTACTTTATAAGATACCCATGTGTACAATATGATAAATGATAGTTATATTATCATGTACGTATTTAATAGGTGTAATTTCGTCAAAACTCTGACATCGTAATAATCATTAATAATAATTAGTCACAACACTACCTTACTTAAAAATAACTTCTTTTTATATCGGGATCCGCGAATGCCCATTCATAATTTTGTAGAGGATACCTAATGCCCCAGCCACACGACTCGACGAGTGGTATGGGAAGTGACGAGGGAAGTAGGCAGGGACGTAGTGTGGCCACGTTACTCGTCATGCCACTCGTCGTGCTCATCGTCCTGCTCACTGCTGTCGGCTTTTGCGCGCGAGTCAAAGGACCGGCAATACGAGTGCGAATTAGGGATGGGCGTCATGGAATCAACGGACTAGTTAAATTAACCGTCTATATGTACACTCAACGATTCGACTAGTCCATCGCTCACCAATGCACTAGTTGAATTCAACGGCTAAACAGTCTTATTGATAAGAATAAATTCTTTTCTTTGAAGTTTTTAAAAAAAAATATTTTTGGTTTACAAGACCAATGTTTTGAATTTAAACTATAAAAACAAACGATAATAAGTTTTTTAGTAATACTTTTTTTAGGGAGTATAATTTTTGTAAGAAAGCATAAATATTTATTAATTGTTTTATTGAGATTAGAATTTATTGTTTTAAGAATTTATTTAATAATAGTTATTTATTTTACACAATATGGACTAGTCGAAGATTTTAACTAGTTGAATGACTAGTTGATGAACGACATTTAACTATCTAGTCTCGTTGATGAAAAATACGTCGACGACCCATCCCTAGTGAAGAGCGTCGCGATTAATCGCGCGAGTAGAGCAGTGTGTGGCCAGACGGCAATATCGAGGCGAGCGGCAGCGCGATGAGCAGGACGAGGAGCAGCACGAGTAGCAGGACGAGTAGCATAGTGTGGCTGGGGTATTATATATATTATATAGGGTCAACCGGGGCAAATGCAACTAAAAAATAACAAGTTTCAAGTTTGATCGGTTGCAGTTATCTCCTTTTATATTTGGTCATTTATTTGACCCATTTATTGTTTTTTGTATTTATTCAAGATTATTTTAAACCAATCAAGCAATACAGTAGTCTTATAAATAACTGGTAGTGAGAATATTTCCTAAAATTGGTAGAAAAAGTTACATTAACCCCTAGTCGGGGGTAAATGCAACTAACTGCCATAGCTCTTCTTCTATTTCATATAAAACAACGAATATAGAATATATTTATGAGATTTCATGTTATTCATAGGATTTTGAACTGGATGACCGTGTAGCAAGGACGAGTTTTCAGGAAAAATCTTATTTTTCTAAATGTGGGGCAAATGCAACTATTTGTTAGAGAATTAGTGTGGGGAATGCAAAAACTTATTCATCGATATATTTTTATTATTCTATATATATATACAATAACGTTATCTATACAATAACGTTGCGATCGTAGATGGCGCCGCATTATTTAGAGGAAAATCTCATGTATCTACTTTGATTTACCACTTTAAATCGCAACAAAAAAAAATTACAGTGTACTACCTACTAAGTCAATTTTAGTTTTTGGTCAGAACAAATAATATTATTTGTGTTAAATATTGTTAAAAACGTAAACCAAACAAAATACGTTTATTAGTTAATCAACCGTTAACTAAAAATTACTTGAACAATCACAGAACTATCCTACCTATCGTTTTTAGTTACTTATAGTCTTTAACCACGCTTTATCTAATTTTAATTTTACTTATGAACCCGTCTCTGGGTATAATATCGAAGAAATAATCGATGGTTCTTCTTTAATTAATCATAAAGAAAGTATATTTTGACTACCAAGAAGGATACATAATAAAAATATCGACACTGTCACATCACTAGTGTTTTTAGTTTCATACAAAAATATAAGGGGCTATTGTAACTAACCTCACAGTTGCAATAACCCCACAGTGAAATTTTCATGAGGCAATTGTAACTGCATCAATAACACAAAATAGAGTCAACTAACGCATTAAAAATATAAATGAAATATGCTTAACGGCTTGTGATAATCGTGTCCAATCAAAAACACCTGCAAAAAATCACTCCTAAACAATTTTTTTGTCTGTAAAACTCGACACCTGTTTTTACGCACACCAACTTCAAAATAGCGGTTTGACAAAATGGCCTATCAATCAAATAGTTTTCATCGTAGTGGCACCATCTATTACTTGTAAGATTTATTAGTCGTTGAGTTATTGAATCATAGGTGGCGATATATTACAACAACTCTAATAAATTAGTTATGATAACTAGTTGCCATAGCCCCATAGTTGCATTTGCCCCGGTTGACCCTACCTGCTTACCAGGATAATGTGAAACCATGTAATAAAATATTGGCAATGAATTGTAATGTGTAAAAGTGATATTAATTTAAGTGTGTGTGGTGTATTTATTTGTATGGGAGTAGATTGAGTGTGTTGTAGGTTATATTAACTGCCACTATACATAGATATAACTTGCACTTAGGAGATAATAATAAGGACATTTCTCGTTGTGAATATGATTTG
The DNA here is from genome assembly GCA_907164685.1 of Colias eurytheme. Classification (NCBI taxonomy): domain Eukaryota; kingdom Metazoa; phylum Arthropoda; class Insecta; order Lepidoptera; family Pieridae; genus Colias; species Colias eurytheme. Next base: position 1,284 of record CAJQZN010019256.1, on the reverse strand, counting down.
CTCAATAATTGTGTAGCACGGATGAAGTTTTCATAGCCTTGTTAATAAAGAACTATTTTATTCGGTCAATTTTTTGTTTACAGATTACAGGAATTGATTTACAGCAAGTTCATACAGAAATGTTTATACTATCGTTTCTATTTCGGTGGTGACTTCAAATACAAGTCGGTATTCCCGGTTCATTAAATATACCGATAAAAATATTTTTTTCTTATGATCCAAGATTGACTACTTTAATAGTATGATACATTGATGATTCGTGTACACACTGTCTTTAGAATTACTTATAATAATTGATGTCGACTACAATACCTACACGTTTAAAAAATCTTTTCATAAAAATGTAAGGCCATGAGGGAATTAAAAAAAAAACCTGTGTGAACGATTTATGCCTTAGCAAAATAACATATCACTCAGGATTGTCAACTCTGTATATTTGTATAATAACCTACACAATAAATTACCTATATACTTACAAGTAACTACATAAAAATTGACAAGAGTATAAATAGTTCTATCACGGTTAATAATGTGTTCAGATACTACCTATTTTATAATTTTGTTTACTGAGGGTTGTTACATATACAAAATTTAGTTCCTATAAATAATTTAGAATGTTACCAGTACCCTTAAACTTTTTGATGTGCTTGTAGATAAACACGCATTTTCTTCGCGCAATTATTTCTTTTTGTTATAAATTAAACATTTTCATTGTTTGCCCGTCGATAAAAAAATTGATTTTATATTTCAACAATAAAATGTTTTAATAAATTAACTTATTGTTTTATTTAATACATTTTTAAATGATTAATCTATTATCATGTTTATTTATTCATCGAAATATGAGGAATAACCTTAATAATATGAACCTATGAGTTTCATGTGCACTTAAAACTAACTCTTCCCCAAAAACTTGTTCACTACCACTTTCGTAGTTTTTAAAAAAAGAAGTACCTATAGGAAAACTTAGTTACTATACAGGGTGTCCCAGTTTCGGTATACTAAGCGCAAAGGGACTTGTAGTTTTGCATACGCTGAGTACGTAAAAAATACTTATAAAATTCCAGACGCATTTTTTTTTCAAATAGAGGAGTTCTGAAAATTCCATGTGTACACCCCATAGAAATCTAAATAACATAAGACACTAGAAGTCGTAAGCGCGCGTGACATTGTCGCCGCTCAGGTGGTTACCATTCCACAAGTCTGTTCGTCGCTTGGTGGTCGCTTGTTCAGTTGTTTCTGACACGTGCGTGAGTAAACATGGTGTGTTGCAGCATTTCCCAG
>CAJQZN010019254.1:0-27900 GCA_907164685.1 Colias eurytheme | reverse complement strand
ATGTTTAAACTTTAAAGGTAAAACCTGTAATACAAGTTGTATTACACGTTCTACTAGTTTTTATACATAACCAATTTCTGTTAACAATAATGACGATAAATGCTCATATATTATCAAGTAGCTATACTTTAAGAAATTCAAAGAATTAACGAAAAAATACAATCATCACGAGTCTAGACTTCTAAAATTTACATAGAAAACTTCCAAAAGCATGACTAGTAGGGGTCAGTGAAACCTTCCAATTAACGGATATACCACGACATACGAGTGACGTAGCTAAGTGCAAATGAACCAATAAGCAATAACTTAACATAATAATTTGGACAAACATATTGGCCCCGCAATAGCGGTAATAAAGGTGAACAACCTGTGCGACTAGACGCAATATAAACAACTTATTTTGTCACAGTTCATTCAATTTTGAATATGGCTATAGAAAAGGCTTTACGCTTTCGAGATTTTGCCGATGTTTAATGAAATCGATAGTTGATAGTTAGATATTTAGGCTATTTGAGATTTTTAATTTGTATTTTTAATATCCAAAAATATTTTACGTGCGAGTTTATTTTTTAATAATTAACAACTTTCTTCAAATTATTTTGAAATATTAGCATTCCTTTCGCGTAGATAACATTTATAGCTATGATTTATAGACATGTTTAAATCTTGTTACTTAGGTACTTTTTAAATTCACAAAATAAAATGCATTATTTATATTTTTAAGTAGTAAAATAACTTTTTAATTTTAATTTTTTTAACCACATAACATTGTTAATAAATAAAATTGCACCAACCTGTTTAGGCGCCCACACACCCTTATACTCGGGGTTGTCAATCATAGGTGGTTCCCACTCTCCGTCCATTTCATCGTCCCAATCTTCAGGCTTGGTGGCATCAGGGTCCGGAATGTGTTCAGGCTTGTCCCAGTCTTCGGGTTTCTGGTCATCTGGGTCGGGGATGGTCGCCCTGTCGTCCCAGTCTTCGGGCTTCTTGGCTGATGGATCCTAGAGATGGAGGGAATTAGTGAAACAAAAAAAATGTATGCGTGTACTGGTACACGTAAGAAGTGAAACTTCTTTATGACCTTATTTTTAAAAAACTAATTTACTATTTAAGCAACTTTACAGAAATACGTCGAAGCACGCGTAGTAGGGATAAGAAAAAGATGGCGCGTAACGAAAAAAATAAAAAATGTTACACTAAATTTTTTTCCAACCCCGATAAAGAAGTTTCACTTCCAAAACTTTTACATAAAGGGAAATATATCCATATTTCAAACTAGAAAAAAGAATTAAAAGTAAATAAAAATAATATATATATAGGATTAGATACAGGGAAAATTTTGTATGAGGATCTCCTACTACTATTACGATTTTGATTTTTGGTTGGAATTTTCCATGATCAATGATAAAAATTTGCAAATAGAATCTTGAGAGCCGAAAATGTATAACTTCATTAAAAATTCGTAAAAAAAGGGTAAAACAATTTTAAACGAGGCTGATTTCAAAAATAACTATTCCTTACATATACCTAATTAAGATTAAAATAGACATACCTTGATCTTCTTAGGTGGCAGGAAGTCCCAGTCATCTTCGAGGTTTCCAGATTCAACCTTTTCATTATCAATGAGAACTTCATATGTATTGTCTGGGTTCACGAGCAGAGTGTATAAGTGAGTGTAGACATCGTCCTTGCAACGGATGTCCTTCTTGATGAGGTGGTTCTTGCCCTTGTAGCTAAAGATTACGTGCACCTAGAAGTAAAGGAGATTTGTGTTTAGCCAATTTTAAAGCTACGGGGGTTTTATATTGATAAGGCGCAGAAAGCTGATCTGACAAATTTAGCCTACCTAGAAACAAAAAAGATTAAAATAAAAAAATTGGTTGTTTGTAAAGTAGGTTTACGATTGAGATGTTTACGTGATAACGTCTTATTGGTGGCAGCGCTCGAGATGAGACGGGAGATCGGTCCGTCTCTCTCTCGTTATACCTGCGATCGCGCTCGTGAGGTTTTGGTGTGACACAAGTTTCTGAACATGTCACCCGACTAAAACGATTTTAAAAACGTTATCACGTTAAAAGTTACATTTGAATTAAAACTTTAAAACCCTTCTATCATATTTTTAGCATGCAATTTTTTATCAATTGAAATGCAAGATAATAAAGATTTGATTAATAAATGTTGGTCAAATTAATCATAAGAGACGTTAAATTACTTTATTTTGGCAATAAATATTTACATCCATTCGATAAAGATAAAAACTGATAACCCAATTCCATTTGATTAATAAAATCTGATAATAAAATTCAACTCATATGATGAATGCATTGAAACTTTCTATTTTTAGTCTATTAATATTTAATATGCATCAATTAAACTTTGATAACTTATCATTATTTAATTATAATTTATAATGGATATTGTTAAATTGAATGATGATTAACAAAATAATTGAAAATGTAGGCCTATTAATTACATGTTATTATTCAATTAGCCCAAGCTTTAGTCTTTATGTTCTGTTAAAATTCAAATAAATAGTTAAATTGCATGTTACAGTGTTATTATTACTATTGTTAATAAGTATGTTCCAAATGAGATACACATCAGAATATGTTAAGTTGGCATGCAACAGCAATATTATTTAGAGTCAAGGTGAAATATCCTTTCAATAAAATATAATTTAAAAATGATTATGATCAAGATGATTTATTATTCAATATTTGATGCCTATAAATAGTGTATAACAGCTTAAAATTTACTGAAAATTTAAATTACAAGGTACTAAATATAACCAATCAAACATTGATTGATGATCGATTGAAAAAAAAGTAACGAAATAACTAGTTACATGATATAAAAACCATCATTTTCTGATAAGATCTGTATAAATTGTAATCTACTATTCTCTGAATAATAATAATGTATGTTTAAAACAGATCATTAAGTAATTGTAAATTAACTCAACTACCAGAAAGTTCTAGTAATTTCCTCAGAATTTAATATATTGGCCTTGATTCTATAATTTAATACCATAATTTGGTAAATTGATCATTTAAATATTTACTAGTTATATATTTTTTTAGTTGACTTTTAACTTTCTACTTTATAACATGAAACTAAGATAAAAGTCAAGAATTTTCTAGAAAAATCATTCAATGCAACATGCAGGTGCAACATAAAAATATGAGTCAAAGACATGAATAAAGAGCTTTCCATGGTGACAGTTTTTTATTGAGGTATAGATTCCTTACCTTCTTAGTACCAGGACCGCAAATGTCAGGACCAAACATTATTTCGTAGGGTGTCTCTCCATGCATGTCCTTGGAGTCCAACTTGCAGTCGAAGATTTTCAGGTAGCCACCACCGCAGTCGATGTCCTGCTCATGTTTCACAGAGAACTGCACAACTAAGGGCTTGCCCTCGTTTGAGAAAGGCTTGAATTTGGTTGAGAGAGCATAGAACCTCGCATCCTCTGATGTTTGTAGACCTGACAAAAAATACTCATTTAATATGGAAAAATAGGTTCGGCAAAATGTGATGTACAATACGACCAACGTAACTTGGCGGGCCTGAACATAGCCTCTACGAACTTTTGCGCATGTACACTCGTAAAAAAAAGTGTTATAGGCATTTATTTCTTTTAAACTGAAATTCGAATAAAAATTTCCTTATACAGAGACCAAGTACAAATAAAATAAATATCAAAACGCTATGAGACATAAAGCAATAAAAATAACCTAATGAATTCAGGATTCACTCAGCAACTCTTAAAAAAACTTTGTCAACATTTTTTACGCCTTCTTCTTTTTCTTTTTTAAAATACTGCGTTAAATCGAATATTATTTTTCTCGCCTGGCGATTTAAAACCATATTATGCTTTGGTGGCATCTTTGTTCCCGAATAATACAAAATTCCAAGTAGAATATTCCAAATTATCACTAAAACAAACTTAAACACGAACAAATTTAAACTTAACACTCAACAATATAATAATAAGTTAATAACAAATAATAACGATCAACTCAACGAAAACTTTTGTAACCGCCTGTACTCAAGACAGAGATAGCGACACGAACACGACACTAATGTTAACGTGTGACTGAGATACATAATTGCGTACCGAGAATTGCCGAATATGCACGAAGTTATACGACGTAAACAAAAAGGGATGTCCACTATGCGTGTCTGAGGATATTGATTAATCGATTTTTTTTTCAAATCGATTGAAATTGAATTGTGAAATATATTTATATTTAATTTTATAATAGGTTTCAAATATTCTCAATCAGTCCTTATTGTAGTGGTCGTTTATAAATAAATGATATTTAACTAAATCATGTCTTACAACTAGGGATGTAACGATACCGATACCGATACCGATATATCGGCCGATATATCGGCAAGCCGATATATCGGTATCGCCGATAATAAATCAACCGATACCGATATTTTTTTATTAAATTCTTTCTTTTCTTTTATGTTTTTGCATTGTATTCATTCATATTGTTTTATTTCTGTTTCTGTAATAGTGTTAAGGAAGAGCGGAACCTCCTGACACAAGCATTTTATTTGCTTACTAGGAGTGTTCCAATCACAAATTAGTTTATGTAAAGGAAAGAAATAAATAATTTTGAATTTTTTTAATTTTTAACGTGATAAAGTTTTTAAAATCGTTTTAGTCGGGTGACATGTTCATAAACTTGTGTCACACCAAAACCTCACGAGCGCGATCGCAGGTATAACGAGAGAGAGACGGACCGATCTCCCGTTTCATCTCGAGCGCTGCCACTGCATTATGTTATCACGTAAACATCTCGATCGTAAACCTACTTTACAAACAACCAATTTTTTTGATATCAAATAATTCAAAAACCCGCGCCCAATGAACGATGCGGGAGGCCGCCCGCGCGTGCGCACTTTGTTTTCTGAAAAAACTCTACCAATAGTAAACTTTTATTAGGTACTGATTGTATGTGTATTACTTAAAGTTTACAAACTCAAACCTAAACATTTATTCATTCAATTAGACTTCTTATAGAAGCACTTTTGAAACGTCATTACATATTTTAAAATTTACCACCGATTCGGAAAGCAGTATCTACGGAGAAGAACCGGCAAGAAACTCCATAGTTGCTCTTTTAAATCATGTCAGTTTTACAATTTTACAAAATACATATGTAACATCATAATATATTATAATAACATGCCAAAGAACTGTCCTGTGGTTTTTTCGCGACAACCCTCCATGGGTTTTTATCGTCCATATATTCCTGAATACTGTAGTACGCTCTCTGAACTAGTACATTTTTTATATAAGTTTTAAATTTAGAACTACTGAACTCTTTAATATTATGAGGAATTCTATTGTAAAAGCGTATACCTTGACCCATAAATGAATTTTTAACTTTAGCTAATCGGAAAAATGGCATTTCAATTCTATTTCTGTTCCTTGTGCCATAACAGTGTCTCTCTCCTACTCTTGTGTGTAAGTCGGCGTTTAACTGACTTCGTAAAATAATAATACTAAAATAAATGGTTTTGTTGTTTTTTGATTTGGCATTTTTATTTAAAAGAATACGATTAACAGTTGTCTCTGTTAAATGTTGGTAGCTTTTTATGCATAATTCACTATTTATTTTTCTACCAAGCCATCGATATCGGTATCGGTATCGGTATCGCCGATACATTACTACAAATATCGGTATCGGTATCGTATCGGCAAAATTATGTATCGTTACATCCCTACTTACAACCATGAAAATAAAATTTTATTACAGTAGGCGCTTGCTAATCCGGCACCGGCAATTTTTCCTCTATGCCGGATTGTCGGAAATGCCGGATTATCGAATTAGTATAGGAAATAAGACTTCATATTTAAAATGGTACCTAAGTTGAATTTATTATAAAAAAAATACATAAATTAATTAAAATATTAATTAAATAAGTTTTAAAATTACATATTAGGTTCATCATTTGTGACGTTTTCGTTCAGTAATCCGGCGTTCAGCTATGTAAAATGCCGGATTATAGAGCGGGCTGTCTGAGTCCCGAAGTGCCGGACTACTGAGCGTGCCGGATTGGCGAGCGCCGGATTATCGCGCGCCTACTGTAGTTTTTTTTTGCTATTAAACTCGAAATCTCTTTTACTAACGACAAAATTCAATAAGTTTGTAAAGCTATTTCGTTCAGTATCTCATATAAACAAAAATCAATAAATTTCAAATCGATAAAAATCGATTGCGATATTCGTTCGAATAAAGGGATGATTGTGTTTACATAGAGTCAATCCCTAGCCTAGATCTCCGCCCCGCGCACGCCGCCTCATGCCACCATTTCGTTCCTAAAAAACGTTCGTGCGCAGCCTTCTGCGCGAAGTTCAGGCCCGCCAAGTTACGTCGGCCGTAGTGTACTACGATGTAAGATACGATAAAAAACTCGTGAGGGTAGCGAAGTTTTTGCCGGTTTCGTACATTATGAATATTACTCATGTGAATCGAAATTAATTGGATTATTATTATTAGGCTATTGCTAAATTGTATTAAAAATGCCATCTTTTGTCATATATCTATTATTCAAATATTAATAAAACACTTAAAATAGTTGACTACGTGTATGATTTTGATTAGAAAGGAAGAGGTACCTTTATCTTCTTCTGGGTCATTGTAGAACTTTCCCGCTGTCAGCTTGAATTTACCGAATTCTTTTCCGGGATGTTCACTGTATACCCAATTAGATTCCCATGAATCTGTAACAGAAATAAGTCTTTGTAAAATCTATGAAATGTAGCCGGCATCGGCTATCGATTCCTACACGCGGTATGCCGGCACTTTTGTCTTTTTGGCCTTTCGTAGTTATGTACTTACTATCAGGGAATTTTTCTTCGAAATATACATCACAATTAACTGAATAAATTGCCAGCAAGCTGACCAATCCTAAAACTAGCGATTTCATTTTGTTTAACACAGACACCCTCACTCGCGAGCAAACTAGCCACGAATGAGCACAAAAAATTTTGAGACGCTCTATTATTTAATTTTAACTGCTATGTTACGTAGTAAATTCGCCGTCTCATTCTATCATAAGCAAAAGCCGTATGAGGGAATGAGTCGGCAACAGTAGTGACATACGATTACAAAATTAGTGAAAGAAATAAATATATGAAAATATCACTAGTTGGAAAGAGACATACTGTATACAGGTTCATTATGTGACGTTGCATTACGCAGACAGATGGAACGTTCTTATTGGGCCAAATTATCAAATAGGAATTGAACACACCGTCGCTATGGGATTGTCGTTGTTGGCGGGAGAATTTAAAATATTTATCCTAGAGGACGATTCAAATGTTGTCGAGAAATAAAAAGATACTCACATCTGTATAGGTCTATTATAATATAAAATCTATTGGTAATTTGTAGTATTCCGAAAAGATTTATATATAATTATTTATTCATTAAAATTTAAGTAAAAATGTACATATTCTTCACGTATAATATTATTGTCCAATAGAAAATGCACAGGGCATAAGATAGAGACAGAGATATCATATTTTGTGCGTTGAAGCAAAACAAAACATTGATGTAGCGTGGTGAAAAACTCGCGATCAAGAGATAGACTGGATTCTCGGCATTATTTATTTATTTATTTTTCATTTGTACAGACGACATTGAAGAAAAATAAATAATGTATAATAATTAAAATATACAAAGTAGGTAATAAAGCTTGTATGGGTTTTGTTTAATATTGTGTTTATAGATATTCATATAAAAAGGAATCGACCCTGCTTCACGTTAAATGATGTACAGGCCAGGCCTACTGCATATATTAAATACCATTTTTTAATTAGTATGTAGAGTAATTAATAAATTATATAGTTAATAGATTCATACTCTTTATTGTACATACATAGAAATATTGTTTGTTACATGGTTAAAATAGCTTATAATAGAGACATACAAAGAGGGGATTTAATGCTCATTATATTATGATGAGTCCCATTTTAAGAGGAAATGTAATTCAAATTAAATATATTGTTTTGCAAGGATTGATAAAAGGCAAGTTTCTCTATTCAACTGTATTTTTTTTTTTTTGGTTTGTTACCACAGATCTTTGGACTGAGTGATTCTATTTCGATGATTCTGTTTTTTTGGTTGGTCCCATTAAAATTTGTCCACTAAGTAGCTACTGAACTTGTAAACTGTAAGGGGGGTTTAGGTTTTTGTTAAAATATAATTATCTGCTTTTATGTTCACATTTGAACGCGAGTCTATTGAATGTGAGTGATAACAGAGGTAATAACTGATAATTATTATAATTACCATAACATGTCACTTTTATGTTGAATGTTTTCGAAATGGGTTGCGTGTATGGTGACTTCAACCTAATTAATTCAGAAGACTATGCTATACGCCTTTATTATACAATTATTTTAATTATATAATATTATAGCTATACATTCTAATCTTCTATGTGCAAAAATTACTTGAATCGCTTGCGATTTAAAAATCAGACAAACAAACAAACACATATTTCAAATAATTTATAAATAAAACAAGCATTCAATATAGAAATATAAAATATATTTCAACTTAGCATACAATATGCCGCACTACAGTGAAAAATCTTCCTTAAAACTGTAGTCATCTTTCTTAACTGAATTAGTCAAAGTAACAGTTTCTAAAACATCAGCCAATTGTACCGCCTTCTTTTCATTTTTAGCTTTTTTCTTTTTATCCTTTTTAAATTGCATTTTCCTTAGTTTATTTTGTTTAGTGTTGCCTTCTATTTGCATTTCGGGGTCGTTTTTCGCTTTTACTGCGTTCCTGCCAGTTTTATCTAGTTTTGGTTGAATATTGACTGTTTTTGATAATAAGCCTTCTTCTTCATCGGTTTGCATTTCATCCATGGCTGTTACTGGACCTGTGCTGGATATCTGGAAATAAAATTGCATTGAAATATCAAATAACTATTATATTTGAATGCCGAGGTTTTTGAAGTGAAAACTTCTTTAGTGGCGTTGAGCACTTTTTCTGTAATGGGTATAAAATCTTAAACTCGCGTGGACACGTGACCTGATCGAAAAAGCGTAAGACGGATACCATTCCAAAATATCAAACATGCTCAACGTTAATAATCAAGTTTTCACTTCTGCCGGCACTCCCGGAGTGCAAAGTTTGTTACTCTTTCACGCAAATTCTACTGAACCGATTACAATGAAATTTAGCACACATATAGAGAGTAACCTGGATTAACACATAGGATAGGTTTTATCTCGGAAATCCCACGGTAACGGGAACTATGCGGGTTTATCATTGAAAACGCGGGCGAACCGCGGGCGGAAAGCTATTTACACATATTATAAGCGAAACTCATACATAATATTTATATTTTACTGTCATGTTATTAATTAGACATTTGTCTAGTGATCAGTATGTTCAATTTTAAAGTCTCTAACGAAGTCTCTCTCTAAGTTCGATTCTCGGGACGAGTTTATTTTTTTGTTACACAGAGATAACAAACAAAATTCCAAATTCTATTAACAGTTCCATGTCATTGAATAACTTACTTTAATAGCATCGTCATTAGGTTGACAATTCAGTGCATTGATCGCCTCAGTTTCCATCGCTTCAAAGGAATTAATGTCGAATTCTTGCGCCATTGACGTCACTATTTTAGCATCCACATGCACTTCGGAAACCGGCGTCTCTGGAGGCTCCGTGAAATAGCGGACCTGAAAAAGAACATTGAATAATAATAGGTTTAATATTATCTATATATATAAAACTCAAAGGTGACTGATATAGTGATCTATCAACGCACAGCCCAAACCACTGGACGTATTGGGCTGAAATTTGGCATGCAGGTAGATGTTAGGACGTAGGCATCCGCTAAGAATTTCCCAAAATTCTTGCGGGAACAGGGAAAAACCGGGATGCACGTACAAAGTCGTGGGCGGAAGCTAGTAAGAAATAACACGAGAAGCCGGGTTAATTATTAGTTTGAATGTAATAAGATATTTAGTAAGAATGTACTGCGATTCTACACAGAAAGTTAATTGATGTAGGTAGTTGATAACAAAACACAGCAAGTTAACGACTATTAGCAAAGTGAAGGTAGTTGGGTCGAACTCTCATCCACAAAAATATTAAATCAAAAGTTACGTCTACTTAACAATATTTTAATTGTTACTAGGACTTTCCAAAACATAATAATATTGATTAGTACCAATATCATGTACAGGCAAATATTCAGGGAATGATAATAACATGGATATCACATTAATTTCGTCCACTTAAGTTATTATTTTCCCAAAACAATATTTTGTAACAACTTCAAATAAAGATAACTATAACTTATGATTATCAATTTTTAATGCTATGAGTCCAACATAAGCAAGAAGATATCATATTATCAACCACAACAAAATACAAGGATATTCTTTTCAAGAAAAATCACATATCAATAGAAAAAAAAATTGGTTGTTTGTAAAGTAGGTTTACGATCGAGATGTTTACGTGATAACGTCTTATTGGTGGCAGCGCTCGAGATGAGACGGGAGATCGGTCCGTCTCTCTCTCGTTATACCTGCGATCGCGCTCGTGAGGTTTTGCTGTGACACAAGTTTCTGAACATGTCACCCGACTAAAACGATTTTAAAAACGTTATCACGTTAAAAAAAATACAATTATTACCTTTCCAGTGTTCCAATCATTGAGCAATATTCTTGCAGCGGCTTCTTGGTCGGGCACACCTCCCTTCTTATACCGACCCATACGTGATGCTAGACTTGCGTAGAATTCCTGGATTGAATAACAACATATTTAATATTTATTACTTCATAAAAATAATTTTCATTTATTAAAATGGATAAGAGAAGTTCGTAAAATATATTTTATAATTAATTTGCCCAGTATATTGTTACATGAAATACATTCAAAATTTCATGCTGTGAAACCGTCAATTGTGCAATAAAACAAGCTGCTGTATATTTTTACAGCTAAAATGAGGATGATGTTCTATTTTCATGTTCGGATAAATTATGTTTAACAATAATAAAAAAAAGACGGGTTGCACTCCGGGAGTGCCGGCAGAAGTGAAAACTTGATTATTAACGTTCAGCATGTTTGATATTTTGGAATGGTATCCATCTTACGCAAGGAATATAAGGGCTAAAAAAAAAAAACATCCGTCTTACGCTTTTTCGATCAGGCCACGTGTCCTGACGCGAGTTTAAAATTTTATACCCAACGCCGCTAAAGAAGTTTTCACTTCAAAAAATCACTCACTTGCGGTGTACTAAACTCTGGTATACAATACAATGCCACTAGTGTATGCTTATTTGCTCGTTGTAAGATCGCATTAGCGGGTGTTATGGGATCCTTCAACGCTCCCACTCTAATAGCATTCTTTAGAGCTACCGTTGCATCGCTTTCCGACCCAGAGTGGAATACTATCCCTGGACTGTCGAGGATCTTGATCTTTGAGTCTAACTGCACGGTTTGCATTTGTCTGAAATATAATTAATGTTAGTTTTCAAGCAGTAATTAGAAAAAAAAAATGTATGCGTGTACTAGAGTACACACGTAAGAAGTGAAACTTCTTTATGACCATAAAAATGTCACGAGTATGGCGTAACGCAAAAATGTCACGCGTACGGCGTAACGCAAAAATATCACGCGTACGGCGTAACGCAAAAATGTTACACTAAATTTTGTCCAACCCCGATAAAGAAGTTTCACTTCAAAAAGTTGATTGAAAATTGAAATAATATGTACTCCCTAAAGCTTCAAAATTGCCATATTAGATTCAGTGTTCATCTACTAATTTTCAACTTCCCAATTCTAATTTCTCTAACTAATGGTTAATAACACTTGAAAGGTTTGAAATGTAAATGTACTTCAAAAAAAATTACGTCAATTGATAATAATTTTACTATCCTACGATATTGATATGCCTAATTGATTAAATGAACAAAAAACTAGCTTTAAAAAAACTCTTCGAAATCAATTAACAATATAAATAACAAAGAATATGAATAATACAAATTACTAACTTCGTAACTCCAGGAGTACTACCAACATTACACGCGCGGGATCTGTTCAAACTGTTTATAATTGAACTCTTGCCAACATTAGGGAGGCCGACTACACCAACTGTTATAGATGTCTTGATACCCTTATTCCTACAGTAGTTACCGAGTAGACTCATTAATAACTCTGCACCAACACAGGCTGATCCTGAAGGAAAAAATTTAAAATAGATAACCATAGAATATCATATTGAAAAGTAACATCATGCAAAGAATTAATTAACTCATAATTACACACTTATTAATAACTAGCTTCCGCCTGCGACTCCGTCCGCGCGGAAAAATTAAGAAAAATTGAGTTTTCTTTTCCATATATTTTTACAGGATGTAAAGTATCCCATTTTATGCCCAGGATAATAAGGTATAATTATACCAAGTTTCTTCTAAATTGAACAGTTAGTTTTCACGTGATGCCTGAACATACAGACAGACGAAAAAATTTTAAATCACATATTTGGGTTTGGTATAGATCCAGTACCACCCCCTGCTATCTATTTTTTCAATATTTTTAATGTACAGAATAGACCCTTCTACAGATTTATTATATGTAAAGATTACTATAATTAATAGCTATTCTTTAAGCCTGAACAAATAACATATCTTTTAATTTGGCTTTTGATTCAAAAACAGAAAATGAAGGTAATTTTGCATATTATTTAAAAAGCTTATGGAAGTACTTAAGTTCAAACTATCCAAACAAACAATTTTACTTATTCAAATTAAACAAAAACTAACCTTTCATCTCTTTCTCTTTTACAATATGCTTCATCTTTTTTCTACCAAGGTTATGTTGCTGGTCCTGAGTAGATGCCTTAAACGGTACTGCGGGGGCCGTTCTCCGTAAATACTTCAACCAAGCTGTTAGGTTTTCCCTTGGCACTAAGTCTGCTTTATTTAATACTAGGACTAGGCGCTTTCCAGATTCCCGCACAGCTTCTTCTACTTGAGTACAACGGGTACCTAAAAATTTCATATTATTAGTCAATTATCCTGTGAGAGGTGTATATGATTCATTTAATTAATTTATGTTATCCATATCTCAAATTTCTAATGCATAGGTCTTATAAAACAGGACAAGTGAAAGAATTAGTCCTTTTCTTAACTTATAATATTATCCTTAATAATATTTAAAATGTGAAAGTGTGTTTATTTGTCTTTTTTTTTCATAATAAAAATGGAGAAATTCTATGATGTGACTGATTATTGGAAATTTTATGTCTATTTTTGTTTGGAGATCATTGTATTTAATAAGCTGAGTGACATAGGCTCCTTTTTACTGTAGAAAAACATTTCATACAGGAATTTTGATGATGTGGGCAAAGCTTGTCTATATTTTTATGACGATGCAATATCCATAAAAAATAAAAAAAGGTGAAGAATAATGATCACCAGGAATCATATAAATAAACTAGTTGTGCTTCGCGGTTTCACCCGCGTGGTTCTGCTCCTGTTGGTCTTAGCCTAATGATGTAAAGCTTCCTTCCTCAATAAATGGGATTTTTTTTTCAATTCGGACCAGTAGTTCCTGAGATTAGCGTGTTCAAACAAACAAACTCTTCAGCTTTATAATATGTATATTAGTATAGATAAGGATTGTGTGATTGCTCACCAAGAGGATCTCTTGCATCCACCACTTCTAAAATGACCTCAGCTTCAGTTATGACCTTCTTAAACTCTCTATAGTAAGTCTTCAATGAGTTCTCTTGCTGTCTGTCCTTACCCATACCATCATCAGTTTCAATTTCATTCCCTTTGAATGCTTCATGAACTTTCCCTCTAGCTTGAGCATTAGCTACCTAATAAGGAAGATAAAAAATAATAAAGCCTATAAAAGGTATTTTTATTTCATTAATGATTTAAACATTTGTAGAAAAAAGTCCAAATTATTGATATTTAAATGATGATTGAGGCTTAGAAATGTATGCAATAAAATAGAAGTTCTTTATTTAAAACAAAAGTTTACCGCAAACCGGGGTAATTACAAAATCTGTTAGAATTGCAAATTAACCTCATAAAATTCTACCTATAAAATAAAACAACAAATTTGAATACTTACAAGTGTACCCATATCCACATTGTTTCCTTTCTTCTCTTCCAGTTTCTTCTGTTTCTCAAGTTTAGCCAGTTCCCTTCTCTTCTGTCTTTCTTCTTCTTTGTGCTTCTTTACAGCTTCCACCTCCTTTAAAATATCTTCTTTGAACGGACACTCATTTGGAATCTGAATCGGCTTAGCTTTTTTAGATTTTGGATTCTTCTTTGCCTCCTTTTTTAGTTTTCTGTTGTGGTCTTTAACTTTTTTCTCTATTTTGTAACGGAGACGCGCTGGCTGACGCTTAGAAGGTTTCTCTGAATAATTAAAATATGATATTTTATAAATGTAAGCATATTTGAAAACATAACCTCACTTCCAGTAAATATGTTTCTAAATTAAATATTAAAATAAACGTTTTTGTTGCGTAATACAAGTTATAATTTAATTATATATAATTTATTTCCACTTTACATTTCTATCCATGTGAGGAATAGTTACATTTTCTATCAAATTCTTAAATATAAAAACTTACTTAGTTTAAATTTTGCCATTTTATAGTCTGACTGTTATTCGAACTTTATTGAGACTTAAATTGTATGTAATTTACAAATAAAGTGATATTAATACTTATTATAGTTTATTTAAACACTTGGATGTGAGCTTGGATGAAATATCGTCCACATTTTTTTGTTATGACAGATTACAGAATTATAGACATTGACAGATATCTAAAAAATACCATGTGCTTTGTACAGATTAAATGAGGATTAAATAGTGTCTACGATATGTTACATACAGACTATATTTTTCATTCTATTGCATGTATTTTTAGCTTAGATCATTAAGTAATGGATAACACACGCAGGCGTTTCCCCTTTTGCCGAGGTATAAGATTATTCGAATCGAAAAATCTTATGCTTTCATAAAAACTACTTGCGTAATCGATTACGAACACTCTGCGTATTCGTAAAACATCGAAAGGACGTCTGCGAGTGCTCCGCTAAAAATGCCGTTTTGCACTGTCAAGTCTTGCAGAAGCAATTCAAACATGCCGAATATTAAAAAAGATGGAATAACCTTTCATTTGTGTATATTTTTTTATTTTTTTAACGTACATTTCTAATTAAATGCAATTTCTAATAATCGTCGATGTATCGTTTAGCGATATGATAAAGACAAATAATCGAGTCATGTGTGTACTCGATCATTGATGCGGCCTCACGAGACTATCATGGAAAGAAAATATACAAAATTAATCTTTATGAACTAAGAGATAAAGTTGAATTTAAAACGCGATATTGAACCGCATTCCCCACGAGACTATAAAGCGATGTAGCGAGACTATCTTGAAGAGAAAATATACAAATTTAATCTTTATGAACTAAGCGATAAAGTTGAATTTAGAACGCGATATTGAACCGCACTCCCCACGAGACTATAAAGTGATGTAGCGAGACTATCTTGAAGGGAAATTCAAATTTAATCTTTATGAACTTAGTGATAGAGTTGAATTTAAAAACTCGTCGCTTAAAAGGTCGTAAATTTTTACGACTTTCTTAGCAAGCGCGGATCCAGGGGGGGGGTCACGGGGTCATGACCCCCCCCTGGGCTAGGTCCACGACCTAAGTGGACCACTAGTTTAATATTAACTTTTTTAAATTAACAAATTAAATGATGTTTTTATTGAATTTTGAGACATAAAAGTAATATAGAACAATGAAATCAATTGCAAACGGTAACGGAAGAGAATATAACAAAAATTATAGAAAAAGTTTATTAGGGTCGACCTGTGGTCGTAATTTAAGGACAAATAACAGGTTTTTCGATTTAAGTTTTGTTTGAGTTTGAGTTTGAGTTTGAGTTTGAGTTTAAAAAAAAACTATAACTGCGGAATAAAGTGTAATGGTAAAGTTGTATGTAATTAATTTTTTTTCAACAACTTTTGCTGTTACACTTTTCACACAAAACCTCAAATATCGAAATATCCCAGTTCGTGGATAAGACATAAAATAGCAAAATTTTTTTTAAATGAACAATAGAAATACAGTGAAATTACCTACAACAAAAAATCGGCCAAGTGCGCGTCGGACTCGCGCACCGAGTACTCCGAGCAAACATATTTTTTCATTAGGTATGTTGTATCTTACAATTTTGTTTAAAGGATTTTTTTCTTTATCTGTGCTTGTAAGAGATTTAAGTTATTATAGACCTGAGTTCTGATGTGAATATCAATTAAATACATGTAGACGTTCATGAGTAAAGGGATTGTAAGTTTAAAATTATTTAAAAAATATATTTTTATTTAATTTAATTAAATAATTAGGGTTTTCGCAGTTATTACTACATTGTGCTATAACACGATACTTTTTACTCAATTTCAAGACTGTGTTTACGGGACAGGGTGCTCCCCGCAGGTATTGATTCCCTTGCTAATGTCGAAATCCTACGGTCTACGGTCCCTTGATGCTGTGAAAAATTCAAACGTTTTAGCCAACGCAATCAAAAGATGCAGCTGTAATTGCTGAAAATTTTCGACACTCCCTAAGAAATCAAAACCTACAGGGTAGTTCCCGAGTACACAGAGTCATGAAATTTAGTACAATCAAACGTCTTATAACGCAGACTAGCTTACAGCCCGCGGCTTCGCCCGCTTTCTCTAAAACCTTATAAATTATATACTATTTCTCTTGAATCACTCTATCTTTAAAAAAACTGCATCGAAATTCGTTGCGTAGTTTTAAAGATTTAATCATACATAGGGACATAGGCACAGAGACAACGACTTTGTTTACTAATTGCGAAAAGCATGAATTTTTCCTTAGATAGAAAAAAAAATTTAAAAAAAAATTTTTAACTTACAACCCTGTTACTCATGAACGACATGTATTAACTTGATATTCATACCAAAAACTCAAGTCTATAATACCTTTACGCTATAATAAAATCAAACTTCTATGTCAACGAATCAGAAGATACAGCCGTAAATGCCGAAAAATTTTAAACTCAGAATCTTGAAACTCGGTACAAAGCAACATCTTATAATACAGATACAGGAATAATTGCAAAAAATATATATTTTTCAAGTTTGTCTGACTATCAAGACCCTTTTTCTCAGAAACGCGTGGAGGTAATCAATCTGAAATTCATACCGAATACTCAAATCTACGGTTCCTTATAGCTGTGAAAAAATATAACTTATAAGCCAACGCAATCAAAAGATACAGCCGTTTATGCCGTAAATTATCGCAAATTTCGACATTATCGCAAGGGAATCAAAATCTATAGGTATTGTACTACTTCCTGTGAGCACAGAGTTCTGAAATTTGGTTAAAAGCAATGTCAGCACAGATGGAGGAAAAATTGCTAAAACATACATTTCATGCTTATCAACATTCGCAAGTGTTGCCAGGAATCAAAACCTACAGGGTACTTCCCGTTAACACAGAATCTTGATATTAAATCTTTATTTAATAGAAACTTACGTCTTATAGCACAGATAAAGGAAAAATTGCAAAAAGCATAAATTTAATATTAAAACATATAAAAATGTTTGTACGGAACTCTTGGTTCGCCAATCCGACTCGCACTTGACCAATTTTTTTTAAAATCTACGTATCAATTAAATTACCAAAATATAGCTTTTGAAAATTGACCACGTCTATGTGACCCCCCCCTGGCACTAAAGCTGGATCCGCCCTTGTTTCTTAGTGACGGACTGCTTTTAACTTGAACGTCGATAAAAAAATATTTTTCTAAGTATAATTTGAAATGAGATGAGAATTAATCTTTATTATATTAAAATTTTACACAACTGCATAAAAAGGAGTATAATGTTTGTTTTGTAAGTCTTGTATATCTTTATTAAAATTTACGCTCGGTTACTGGCAGAACATTTTAATGGTACGGAACCCTTCGTGCGCGAGTCCGACTCGCATTTAGCCGTTTTTTTTGTAATGTTAATCTTGTAACCTTTCTATTATGTAATCTATACTAATATTATAAAGCTGAAGAGTTTGTTTGTTTGTTTGAACGCGCTATTCTCGGGAACTACTGCTCCGATTTGAAAAATTCTTTCGGTGTTAGATAGCCCATTTATCGAGGAAGGTATATATCATCACGCTACGACCAACAGGAGTGGAGCCACGGGGGTGAAACCGCGCGGAGCAGCTACTTTGTTTATATGTATGTACGAATATTGCGTACCTATATTTCAGATTTACAAAAAATCCTGCTTTAGGGTTAAGGTGGATTGAATGCTGTGGGAGAAAATCAGAATGGACACCTCGGTACAGAAAAAATAAAATTCTGGACCGATATTTATTTTATTGAATATAATATGTGATGTGTTGAATAAATACATATTCAAATACAAATAAAATGGCGTTTTATTGTTTTTTCGTATGCATATAATAATGATGAAAACGTTACAAATGACCTGTGTAGTATTTTTTATGAATATAATATTAATGTTATTCCTAATTTCAACAAAATTATTATTTTTGTAATATCGATATGGTTACATCCCTTTAGAGCGATTGTATTATTACGTATATGTATAGAGATTTTTCTGTGTAATCGATGTATGTGTGCAAAAACATGCTAGTCTGTCAATTTTGTAATAGTTTGAGTTTGTAAAGACACAAATTATTTTTGTGAATGTGTGATTGTGTTTCAAAGTGTGAGTTACCCTCCCCGCACCAAAACCGGCAGAAAGTTTAGTTAGAACATTTGCCAGCGTGCTCCATCCATTACTTAATGATCTAAGATTTTTAGTCGCAAATTTTTATTTAATATTATTTATTGTGCATTTTTGAAGTGAAACTTTTTTAGGTGCGTTGAGCGTAAAATTTCAAAGTCGCGTCATGGCAATACCATCACGTCAAGGCGATGATTGTATGTCTTTGAATCTTGCCAAAGAAGTTTCACTTCTGATACGTATGCTCGGCACACACGCTCTTATTACTTATAATATTATACAATGTTAAAAATGTTTTAAGGAATGGTTTAGTAAAATGAATATTATCGGCACTTTAAATATTTATCTGATTTAAAATTGTTATCAATTATTACACTGGCTAACATTCCTAGTTTAAGCTTGACTCTATAAAATAGGTTTAATTGGATTTTATTTTTTTTAAAATTGAACTCAGACTCAAGGCATTTTAAACCATGCAATTTATTTGTTCAAGATGTTTTTCAAGATAAAATATGATAAATAATATATTTTTTTTGTATCTTTAATCTGTAGCACTTCTGTACATATTCTGTAGTCTTTGAACTTTGTTTGTCTTTGTTCGTCAGTTGGAAAAACGCTCCAAAAACAAAAACTGAAATTAAAGTAGTTTTCGCTATATCTGTTAATTCTGTTATTACTAATAATTTCTAAGATCTGCTTAATATTTATACAAAATTATGATGATATAATATTTAAATAGACTTGGGTTTGTAAGTGCTTAACTATTTTGTTTGCTTAAATAATACAGTTCATCAAGCAAATCTACATTATAAATTGTAAGTTTTCTACTTTTTAAATTGGTGTAGGAGTTAATAATAATTAATTAATAATTTGACATAGATATACCTAGCAGTAAGACGTCATAAACTTAGTTAAGTACATTTTGTTGCTTTGTTAATCTTATTTATTCAATATTAAATAGTGTGTGTAGGTAAAGAATTTATATTGTAGCATATTGGCAGCTTAAGCAGAGCATTTAGCTCACTATAAATAAGTAAAATCGTCAGTTTAAGGGTAAAATAAATAACAAAATATGCTTGAATGTTGAATTTAACATTATATACCTACCTACATAACTTTTTTGATTGATCTATATCGGTAAGTAGGTACCTACCTTAGCTTATAATAGGTGGCCAACCGTCCCGCAATCTGCGGAACCATCCCGTAATACTGGATGCAGTCCCGCTTTGTAAGAATTCGTAAGTCAGCTGATTTTTTTGAGATTTTTATTCATCTTAAGCAGACTATGTACCTACCTATAATCCGGAATTTCAATGTATTGTCTCTACAAAATAATATACACTTGCATATAATATGTATTAGGTTTAACATATTTCTACGGTTATCAGGAATATTACAATATATTTTCAGTTTTGAACGTAGGTATAACGTGTACGGTGTAACAATAATAAAGACCGAGGTAGGTACCTACCTAACTATGTTTTTTAAAACTCAACAGCTGATAATATTATAACCTAACCGTTTCGCGTTTATACCTGAACAGGTAAAGCAACAGGTCATTTCATAGACGGGACTACTAGCAAGCTTTGTAATAACTTCACTTGGAGTCGGCGACCGGTGCAACTTGCAATTAACAGCGCCGTCTGTCGAAACTCGAACGCGGGCAGTTTAGTTTTGATTCGACTGTGAAGGGGAGCGCACGCCTCTTTCTTGCGTAAACTCCGAACAAAACTTTCACGAGTGTTCGTAACACGATTTCGAGTTATGTGCGCGGACGCACGCTTCAATAACCCTCGTCGCAACGGTTTATGACAGTGCAAATGTCTCCCAGCTTAGAAGGGATCATGTTTAACAGGAACACGAACTTGTCAGCGCGCCGGCCGTTGCTCGCGGAACCGCAAAAGCCTATTGTCGTTCCACCTCGAGCACCGCCTCGCGATTATGGCCCACAAAGGCCTTATCCCGCACCGAGAACTTTAACGAATGAAAATTCATATGAAAATCGTATGGACTATTGGAAGCCTTCAAATGTCGAACTCGAAAGACGATTGCAAGAGAGTCGTGCTCGTGAAAAGGTCAGTTACTTTCAAGACAAAGTGACTCCACCGGAATTGAGTTTGGATCGCAGAGAAGCTGAACTAGTTTTCAGATTTGATCCTCAAGCCTCAGCTGAGTATTTAACAAACCAATATAGTGCGCCCGTAGTGCAGTATGCAAAGCCGTCGGTGCCAGCCAACGGGTTTACTAACCGTTTACCGGAGCGAGACGGTCCTTTTGTGTTCGGAGTTCATAGTCCAAGTCAATTCCCTATTTCGCGGCGGGATGATGACGACTACGATTATTCTGAAGTAGCGGAAGAAAACAATCGCGCTGTGATACGAGACGATGATTCTGGAGACTTGAATTGCTGTGATAAAATGAACGAGTGGACTGTCCGTGACAAAAAGGGTAAAAGGACTTTAAATCGGATGTTTCAAATTAAAGATAGACGGAAAGTGAAATGTGGTAAGAAGGAGAAGATAAAGTGTGTGTTAGTTGGTGATGGAGCTGTGGGAAAGAGCTCCTTGATAGCAGCATATGCTCAGGATACGTTCAGAGAAGAATATCAGCCAACGGCTTACGACACATTTAATGGTAAGTCTCAATACCAATTTATAAAACAAATATTGATAGAATAAATTCAATAACAAAGGCGAAACAAATTCTTATATCATGTATCATGTATGGCCCTGATTTGCCAAGATAAATATTGATTAGTGCACTCGAATAATTGTTTTTGGAACGATAACATCATTAGTAACGAGGAATTATTATCGGCTGGCGCCATTGTGTTGTATTTATCTAACAAAACGTCTTGTTAGTGAAATACATATTTAAGTAGAACAAGAAATGTCTTAGAACAACAAAGGAGAATGGGCAAATTGGGCCTGAAACTTGGGCTAAGACCAATACACACGAAATATTGTTTTTGTGATAGATCATTACACATACCATACGAAAAAAATAAAATAAAAAAATAAATCAACCGGGTTCTTGTACAGTCAAGGCAAAAAGTTTTATTTATTTGGCTATTATTTTGCTCACAATAACGGTGTTTTTAATTCGAGTGAAGTAAGTATAAATCTAAATGTCACTGGAGTGACTGAGTTTAACCACAAAAAACGTCTAACTACGTTAAATTATAATAAACACGGTATAGGTACCTGTTACAAAACATAATATTAGTGTATTTCGGTTATTAGAAGGCTTAAGATTAGTACGTATTTGTAAGTGAAAGTGAATTGGAGTAACATAAAGATATTGTCATTGTCTTATAACAGTTATTTATTGCAATAAATATTATACACAAAGAAATAAAACTTGATGTGACTGTACAAAAACCCGGTTGGTTATTTTTTTATATATATTTTTCCCGTTATGTATGTGTTATGATCTATTATAAAAACAATATCTCATGTGTATTGGTCCAACTCAAGGGTTCAGGCCCAACTTCCATAGTAAAATGCCCATTCTCCTTTAAGATGGTACGATCATCTGACCATATCAACCTATATATATCTTCTATTTTAATTGTTTATCAATTAATTCAAAAGCAATTAATTAAGCTATAAGAACATAAAGGTGGTTTTAAAACATCTGTCTTATCAATTATTAGAAACGGGTTTGAATTAGAAAAACCAAA
The DNA here is from genome assembly GCA_907164685.1 of Colias eurytheme. Classification (NCBI taxonomy): domain Eukaryota; kingdom Metazoa; phylum Arthropoda; class Insecta; order Lepidoptera; family Pieridae; genus Colias; species Colias eurytheme. The sequence continues at coordinate 5,402 of CAJQZN010019254.1, read as the reverse complement.
CAACAAAGTTAACCGTTTTACATCATACATTAGGTAGTTACGCAAATAATGTAACTATCAAACTGCCAATATACCTATTTAAGCAAGTTAAATGTGTACACGGCAAAAAAAACTAATTATCAACCGGTGAGCGACAATGACGGAAGTCTGAATGACAAAAGAACATGCAGGAAAATTGTTTCAATAGACCTAACTTTAACGAGGTTGGTTACTCATCAAAAGTATTATTGTCAATTGCGTTTCAGGAAATTGCTAAAGTTGGATCGGTGATAATAATCTACATTGAGAGTCCTGAAAAATGTAAAAAAAAAAGTTTTTTTCCGCCAATTTCTCATAACACCACATAAAAAACACATAGGAAATTATCTATTAAGTAACTACCTATATTTACAATTAGTAAAATTTATAGTGGCATATGTTTACGTAACACGATAATAAACAGTTTTGTCATTAAGTACGCAAGATGAACAATAGTTACTTGCTTCAGCTACAGCCACCAAAAAGCCATTACCAACATTTATAATCAAAATATCAATCTAACACCTTCGCTTTCTATTTTAGTTTCTATTCGTCATTGTAAGTCGAGATATCTTTGTCATGAGGCTTCGTGATCGCGATTCGCGATAACTTATCAATCATGAAGCACTAGCAAACAAATATTATATTTCACATTGAATTTAAGTAGTTTTCCGACGAATTTAGACTTACTTGAAGCAAGATAAGGAATTACAAAAGAAGGGTATTGCAGGTTTTGGGCCAGATATTCTGATAAAATATTATGTTTGTGTTAATAATTCATTATTCGCTTGAAATAAAGTTATAGTTTTCGTAAAAGGTTACTTTGTACATAATACGTCATTAATAAACTATTAATTATTTCATGACGATAAAAATATCATTAATGAGTCGCTTAATTAATATTACATTATGTTTTATGTATATATAAGCCATCATTAACTCGCATTGTCGCTAATAGCCATATTAACAACAATTAACCGGATTCAATTCAATATAAATATCTCAGAAAATAATGAATGAAATTATATTTTACCTGAAAGATAATTAGGTCCATTTCTCTCTCACAATAATGGTCACATTGTTGATTAGTGATAACAATATGACGTTTTTAATATAAACCTGAAATATTTTCACATGTTAAACAGTGATGTATTTTATCACTTGCATAACAATGCATCTGATAAATGGCGTTATAACTCTACGTCTATTTTGTTAAAAGTATGTAAATTGGCCATTATTTGTCCCCATAGTCCATTCCTTGAAGAACCTCGTGAATCTCGTATACATCTGTGATTCATTCTCAAGATGACTGCTATGGTTATTAATATTGACGTGACCACTGGTATCGTTTCTTGTTTGTGTATGATTGCTGCAATTATTCGGCGTAACAATTATTATTATTGATAAATGTCATTCTTATTGAATAACTTAATAAAATTAAACGATATCATTACTTCTATAAAATTTTTATTTGAGTACAAATTATTTATGAGATTAATTCTAATAAAATCGTGTTCTGAGAAAAATATGAATTTTAAGTAGTGCTAAATCATCTAACTATGTGTGTGTAATGATTTATGTTTTCAATAAAAATTCATCGCACACCATATACATAATCCTTTGTTTTAATTACAATTTTTTCATTGAATACGTAGACCTTATTCTGATCACGTTTGAAATAAAACGCGTTTGGAATATACCATTAGATAAGGATCCCAAAAAGCAGCATTAATGCATACTTACACGTGCACAGGTCAAAGCACCTATTTAATATGGATCTTCTATTCTAGACACCAATTAATGTAGCAGTCACTAAGATATGAATACAAATAAAACAACTAAAACCCAACTACGACAAAAAACGACGCTGAAAAAGTATAAAACAAAAGTTAAATTGATGAACTAATAAAGAAGCTATGAACGAAAAGATGTGAATTATATGCAATCAGCCCATGAATACAGGTAAAGACACAAGCAAATGCTAGTAATGTATATATATTCAAAATGTGCAAGTAAAAAGCTTTCAAATGATACCAAACACGGCATATTTATCTTAACTTTATTTTTTTACTCTGTATGTTTTGTCCGCTAGAGGGCGCCACATTAGATTTTGTGAAACCCCATATAGCCTATAACCAGCGGACAATTAAGACGCTTCTAATGATATGTCATTTGTCGAATTCTGATAAGTAGTTTAGAAGTTACGAGGGAACAGATGAACATACATACATACATACATACATACATACATACATACATACATACTTACATACATACATACATACATACATAGCCTGTCAAAATCATAACCCTCCTTTTGCTTTGCCGTAGTCGGGTAACAAGTATGGCCGGATGCACGATCGGCATAGAATTTCATGCTTCGACTGCAGAATAAAGTCTGCCCCATTAAATGTTATGTTCCTAGATGATATTCCATACAAAAGACATTGTCCTAAAAGAAGAATATATGCATCAAGAGGCAAGCCTATGGTCCACAATAGCTGTTCAGAGATTTTCAAAATCTCTGTTTTTATACAAATGCAGCATCAGCCTACGAAACCCATCTGTAAGCCGCTAACATTTTGAAACAAAAGGTGTTTATTAACGCTACAAAGGGCTCTTTATGGATCAGTAAATACCCGCAAGTGAATCCTTTTAACGGTGTTTGCTATTCAGTAGCCATACAGGTAGTCTATAGTTGGCGGGAAATGAAAGTGGCGCCAAAGATACAATATGACGATTGAACTTACAGAGGATTTAGCCATTACATGCAATTTGCACAGGATACTAGGAGAAATGAACTAACTTAAAAAAGTATGTGCAGGATTTATAGGAAAACAATTTGGCATGTGAAAATTATAGCAACTGCTGCTGATAGCTTAATTTTCATTTACCACTAATCACTATTATATAATACTAGCATTCCGGGCGAACTCCGTTTCGCCACCAGAGACACCTTTTCTTTGCTATAAACCTCACGGAGACCGAGACCTTTCCAACAAATGCAAAACCGTGGAAATCGGTTCGTGCGTTCTGGAGATATTGCGTCAGGAAAGAAAACCCGACTTATTTTTATATAGTAGAAGATTGAGTACGGGAAGATTGAGACGATTACTGTACATTTTATGTGGAGAGCAAAAAAAAATAACCCTGATGCTATAAACGTTGCACACATGCACACAGCTTACATTGTTTAAAACGAGAAAGTCAGATTGCTTAAAAGAAAATTCGCAACATCGTTAACCATCCGATAGTCTAAGCACTGCATACAATGTACTCGTAAATATGCGTCGTAATAACTGTCAATGTTTTATTATTATCTCGTTTATTTCCTAGAGAACAGGCTTGTGCCCATGCTAATGTGAAAGCCGGGAACAATGTACTTTCGCTGTTGCATTTGCATGCAAATAATATAATTCTTACTTCCTTCACTTACAAGAAAAGACGGCAATATAATTTTAAATTCACGATTGCGTGCCCGACCATTATTCTTCGCAGGTACGTGATGTTAAAGGGTACTAGAACTACTCATGTAGCAACATACCTCGGAGATAAGAATGTTGTCATTACTAATATTGTAGTCATATTCATTAAAACACAATCTGTAGCAAATACTGACTATACCTAATAGTGTGATGATATTTTTTTGTGTGTAGCTCTTGGCTCGATCTTCTGTAAAAAAATACTACCTACGTGCTTAGGCTAGTCTTAAGCACAATAGAAAGAATAATAGGTAAATCTTTCGTTGAAACGTTATTCTATCAGGCATCAGTGATAAAGTATAAGAGCGGGGGCACACGATGCGTTGCGGCGCCGCACCGCAAAGATTTCACCGCGTCAGTGGGCACACGAGTGGTGACTGGTGCGGCGCCGTAACGTTGTTATGTCGCAGCGGCGTCGTAGCAGCGTTGGACAGTATGTTAATGAAAATGGATCGTAAGAGACGTCTATTGTTGGCCCTACTATTACGCCACCGCCGAAATCGACGTAGAAATCAATCACAATAAATAAAAAAACTTAGAAAAAATTCGAAACGAGCGAACAAGGAAGGCCTTGTGACACAAAACAACTGAGCGGTGCCGCCCCGACGTCGCACCGCATTCACCCCTCCCCGCCTCGTCTTGGTGGTTACAAGTCCGGTGCGGCGCCGGAGCGCATCGTGTGACATGCCACAGATATTTCTATGTAAGACGACGCAGCGACACCGCTCCGGCGCCGCACCGCCGCCGCAACGCATCGTGTGCCCTCGCTCTAACAGTGTAACAAAGGCGTGAAATTCATAATATATTTGGGTCAAGTATTAAATCAAGAGCAAGGAGCGTGCAACATGCATTGCATGCGCATACCTTGCATCACTGTACGTTAAAAAACTTGTTGCCATGCCGCGTTTTTACTAAGGCATTGGCCATTGACATGAAACCCTATAAAGCCCATTTTCAAAGTCGCAGGATGTTTGAAAGTCCGAGAATTTTTTGGTCACCATCAATGAAACTTTTATGCCCACAATTAATTTAATATGGTTATTTAAGTTTGCTTCCTTTAACTGTAACTTAATTTTGAACTGAGGTGAGTAAAATTAAACTCATTGTCACATTAATTACATGAATTATGCATATCGTAACCAAACAGCGATTTGCGACTTTCTACCCTCTAATCCGTATTAACCAAATGATAGTTTCAACATCGCTCTATATCACTGATAACTCGTAAATAGGAATGTTGCAATTCGGGTCACAAATTAACGAGCCCGGAATTGTAATGAGATCATTCTCACTATTAATCCAGTTTCGTGATAATTAACGCTTGTTTAGATTTAAAGAGTGAACGAATACATTTACAAAAAAACAATATACGTAATTAGTACTTGAGCAACTCATTTGATGTTTATAATCTTTTGTAAGCGTTCTATTATGGATACAACTTTTAAGAATAGGCGGCGTGCAATTATATTTCTTTTGTTTGCTACGAATGCAATGATGATTGAGATTTTGTTCTGGTTCTTTTGATATTTAATGCAATCTCGAATGCATAATTTACTATCATAGAATAGTTAAATTAAATTTTGACATAATTCAGAAATCTCGGAGTCAACTATTTTATCAAATGGTCAATGACTGGAGACAAGATAAATTTATTCAACGACTTATTTATGAAGCAGATACTAAAGTCTAACGTATTATATTACTTACTCTGAGTGGATATTATATTATATTCTATAAACATTAGGGAAATATATTAAAATTTTATTTACATCTATGCAGTTAATCTTTGGGTGATCACTAGGCAAACATACGCGAGGTTTGTTATTTGTCGAGGAAGAGTTACAAATTAAATGATAAGTGTGCCGTCAGCACATTACAGTTACTTATTAGGTCAGGCATCAT
>CAJQZN010019251.1:0-34585 GCA_907164685.1 Colias eurytheme | reverse complement strand
TTCGCTTCATTCACAGCTGTCTGCATAAGTTCCAGTTGTTTAGGTCCCGCATCAGATAAATGTTCGCAGTCATGCAATGCCGCAGGGTGTTCAATAATAGTACATTCCTTACAAACTGGTACTGAGCAAGTGCGGCAAAAGTATTTTAAGATGTCGTTTTTGTGTCTCGGGCAAAATGCGGTCTTGTCGCCACTAGCAGTGAGTGTTTGGGCAAGAAGACCTTTGTCATCTTTTAAGTCTGTGAACGCGAGAACGCGGTGTCCTTCGAAGCAATGCATGAATTGATGAGCCATGACGCAATTGGGGCAGAGGAAGTTAGCGCAATCTACACAACGCGCTACAGCGTCTGATTCCTTTGACTTGCAACCGGTACAACGTGCGGTTGGCGAGCTGGTTTGGCGAGCAGACGGCAGGAGATCCGCGTCCTGTTCAACCGCTGCTGCGATCACAAGATTCGTCAACAGGCCAGGGACACCGGCTGGTGGCAGCTGACTGTCCACTCGGCAAGTGACGCAAGTTACTTTGTCGGGGTGTGTTTGTTCTCTTTCTAGGCAGCCTCGACAGAATGTGTGGAAGCAATTGAGTACTTTAGGGTCAACGAATGTCTCTCGGCAAATCGCACAGGTGGTGTCAAGGCCGTCGAACTCGCGAAGATCACATACGGCAGAATCGCTCGCGGGAGGCGAGGAGCCGCTCAAAGTCAGTGGTGATAAGGAGCCACGCTCCAGCGAACCTATAGAGTTGGCACCGGGCAGCGACTCAAGGGACGGGGTGCGTGAGGCCATCTTCAGGAAACCGGCATCCCTGAAATAATAGAAACACTACGTTATTAAGGCTCACAAGATTTATCTCAACTATGTCGGAATTATGTAATAACTATCATTAACGTTAGGACGGTGTGGATTATTAATAGCTAGTTTCATCAACGAAAGTTCACATTCACGTGACGTCCCGTCCACATAAATACGAGTTAGAGAGATAATATAATATCATTTCGTAACACGCTCGAGAACTTATTACAGCGTATACCTACAGACAGTGAGGAAATAAGTAATATTTCGGAGTTGGTAGTCGCGTCGCGTTAGGGAAAATGTCGGCGATGTTCGAATTTCTCGTAAAAGATACCGTGTGACGTAACAGATGGGAAACTGGTACATCTTCGTAAATGGGTATTCTTAAGCTACGTTCAATGTTGGATATATTGAGTATGTGTATTTACAGAAAATTGTACGAATGTATGAAACGGGAGTGTATTTGCAGAGCACCTTTTTATGAAACCGAGAACTTTATGAGTTTCAAAGTCTCGTTTCTTTAATGTTCCATCATCATAAACGTCACATGTTGTATAATCCTTAAAGCCTTTGAACGGGGTAAATGCATTTTCAAGCAAGTTCATAGTTCATCCGCCGCGTGGGGCCATATCGCTATAAATAATGGAGATTATCTTTTATATTTCAGTTTAAGATAAGATAAAGCACCTCACAGGTGGCTGGAAACGTAAGCTTTTTAATGATAATTTATATCTGCAAAACTTGCCAGACTTATTAGGCTATATTAAAAGATAAACTGGCTGATAGTGATACTAATTGAATTTACTCCCGAACTGGATAACTTGGGCAATAAATTTATTTACTGCCTATCAATTCGTGCCTTTAACGCCTAAGTTTTCATTAGCTCGTAATATTTATTACCATAATTAATAATTATCTAATCGACCTTACCATCGCTCAAGTTTATTTGTGTTTTATTGCACGATTGTCTAATAAAATGAATACAACAATAATTAATTAATGAATTAAAGAAACGCACTTAAAATTATTTGCGTAGATTAAGACCATATTAAAAATAATATTACTTTTTCGTAACAAGAATGATAGCTTAATTAGAATAGTTTCACGGAAGTTGACGTTTTCACTTTATCCCGCCCACAATATTTTCGCCCATAAAAGTTATACGATCTGCGCCACCATGAATTCTTATTTGTTCACTTGTATTTACCAACTATGAGGTGTCTATGCACTTGGAGGGGAGTCCGTTGCCATGACAACCGGGAGGGGATACCTCATCGAATTAGGGTGAGGGTGTATATTTCGCAAGGGGGCGATATTTGCAAGGTGAATGGCCTTGCAACATGACTAATGTGCTCAAGGGTCGAGTTTTGTCGCTTTTTAACGCGGCAAAATGTGCCGCCGAAATTGATTTGAGAAAAATTAACTGTCGTCGAGTTGATGTTGTTTGCTCGTTGTTGTGAAAAAATTACAGCGTTTTAGCGTATTAACTTTTGTTTTTGTTTGATGAGCATCTTAACGACATTCGGTGAATCATTTGCGGAATTGCATTAGTCTTATCGAGATGAGAGACATTCTTGCTAAGCTTCAAGTGGAGGAAAAAAACTCCCATTATCCAAGAGACACGGCGTTATTGACACGATTTACACAATAGACGTGGTGCAATGCGTCTTCTTGTTTTGCTGTGCGTTTATTGATTAAAAGAGATCGTTGTTTCGTTTCATGAAGACATCGGTCTTGTTATGTTTGGTTTAAAGTTTACTTTAAGACACATAGTAACTGAGTTCTTTTAATATATTTGGTAAAAATTATTTTGGTACCTTGCAAAAAACGTTCCTTTAGTTTTTACCGATCCTATAGTTTTATATCCATAAAGGAATGCTTTACAATAAGTTGTGCATATGTGTTGGTAATCATTTTCGATTGATATTAGAAGAGAAACGTCTATTCACTACAGTTTTCATACATAATTAGAGTACGAGGATTATAAGTCGAACGGAATTATGTAGATATTATTAATCATTTAAATACGAAATATTGATGCAAAACAGACTAGCTAATCATGAATATATATGACAGAATTTCCCACCAGAGCCTATATATCACACGAAAACAATTCATAAGAAGCCTCTCTTAGTTAATATGTAAAGTGGGAGGCCAAAGGGACGTGAATATTGAGCGAACACCTATCATAGTTGACAAGTATCCGAGCGTATATCACAAGCCATCTAGATAGGTCTAAAATCTAGATCTAGACAAGTTTGAAGCTTGATAGCTGTTAGGGTTGAACCGCTAAAGTTTTATCTAATGTCATAATCTTAAAGTATCCTAATGTTAGTAGCTAAGTATATCAAATGCTTTAAGTTGTCAAAAATAGGAAGAATTGAGTTTGAATAGTTTTCATATTGTATTATGATATTTAAAATGCCATTTATTATAAATGTTTATTAGCGATGTATTTTTTGTTTAAATGAACCTTTAGATGAATTTATTATAATACTTATTTTGCATTGTGTATAACTTTTGACAATTTAATGAAAACGACTTGTAACAATATTGTACTTTTTCACAATAACCTACCTATACTTCGAAAATGTATTTTCTGAAAATAAATAAGCTTCCTTAAACTTGAGAGGTGGCAACCCTAGCAATGTTACAGGAATTTCGGTGAGGGCTGCAACCGGCCATAGATTACCGTCCCCCGTGACGGAGCGATCGAGCGTCCGCATACATAATGACTGTCTGTTTGTATGTAGCTTCCTTCACCGTTTATATATATATAGAGGCTTATTAAGGGTGTATAGTGTATACTGTATAGTGCAGTATATGGCTATTAGTATGGACACAGTGAGAACTAATAATCCTATTACATCAATTATAAATAGTGGGACTTTTCAAAGGTTGGTAATTTATTTTAAAGTTTAGATTTATTTAATTTTAATTGCATTGAAATAATCTCAAAGAAGATCTTTGTTCTTGCTTCATTGACAATAATTATTTGAAGTAAAATTCTATTAAAGACTACCTATATTAAGAAGAAAATCCTGAAAGTTCAGGATCTGAGTTTCCCCGGTCTTTAATTAAAAGAAACATACTTCTTTTCTTAATAAAACAACCTACAAAATGTGAAAGGAAACGAGACATCTCTGAGTAGATACAGTTGTAAGAATTACAGCATTCAATATTTCTACAAATAATAAAAAGATAAACAAGGAAAGGAAAATATATATAGAGAGAAATATGACGGAGGAAAAATTTTAAGTAGTTTAAAATCAAAGAATGTGACCGATTTAAATCTCAAATTATTTATTATAAAATAATATATTCTATCATAATTTATTCTTGACCATATAGATATTAATCTTCTTGCATTTCCTCTCCCGCCAGGTTGCCCGGTAGAGTTTGCTGTTTAGCAATAAGGCCGCCTTTTGGGCAAATCATGTTTTTGTATTTCTAATTCTTTTTGCATACTATTAAATAATTATAATACAATTAAATAAAGCGAAGTTAGAGATATTATAGCTTCCTAATATGTTCTGAATTCTGATTAGCTTATCTGTCAGTTACTTTAACTACTTACTCATGTATTATTAGTAACTATTTGTACCATACGGCATACCCTACTTGTTATATTAAAAAAAAACGAAACCATTATTTTAATCAAGTATTCATAATCAAATTTTTTAAAAGCAGTTAAAACAAAAGACAATACAAAACGCTCAACCAGTTTTGATACTTGAAATCTCTAACAATGTACCAAATTGAACATCAGCGATACAGATCGGTATCAAAGCGTCAGGCTATGCATTGCACAAACGTTGCGTACAAAGCCACGCTTGACACAGCAGAAGCCAACCATACGGGTGCATTTCCACCAATAATGTGCGAGGATGTGAAGCGAGGAACGTGTTTGTAAATAACCAAGAGTACCTATCGCTTCAAACTTCAAACTAAATGAAGCGATATGATTGGTTATTTACAAACACATCCCTCACTACGGATCCACGCATTCTCTGGTGGAAAAGCACCCTTAGCGATAGAATGACAGTACACCTAGATGCATCTAGATAGTGGAAATGTTTCACTAACTTCTATGACAAGGCAATGAGGACATAGATTTTATCACAGCCGTGTTGAAATGTACATATTTTTAAGTACGTATAAATTACGGAGTTTAATGCCGTCGCGAATTATCTTAAGTGTTATCTGGACTGCGGAAATTTTATTTTTAGAAAGGAAAATCTGCTGACTTCTAAATGAAGTATATTTTTTACGTATGTGACGTAACGATCATACGTTACTTGAAAAAGTCAACCCCAATTCAAGGAAGTAATCGACAAAACTAAGGGCCTGTTCAGTGCGACGCGGATGACCTACGCGGACGTCCGCGACGGACGGTAAAATGTATGAAACCTTACAGCGCGTTCAGAGCGACGCGGAGCTGTCCGCGTCGCGGAGAGCTATCCGCGCGCGGTCGAAATCGCTCCGCGCCGCGGATGTCCGCGGGCGGACGGTGCCTGGTTCTAATGTATTTGTTCAGTGCTCGGCGGACAACAGTCACGCGGAGCGGATGTAAAGTACTGTCGTTGTCATGGCGGCTGCGTCAAATGTGCAAACCGAGAGGGTTACAGTCGATCCCGATCCGCATCGCACTGAACGACAAAATCATCCGCGACGGACGCAAAACCTAGTCCGCGTGCGGACGGTCCGCGTCGCACTGAATCGGGCCTAATTCTCTTTGAGCTTGTCAGATTAATTTCCTCTCCACATACACGTTTAGTTTTTCAATAACCCAAGTACCATAAAAGAAATATTCAAGTACGGTCCTGTCCAATCTTGTACCTTATTCTCAGGTAGACACCGAATACTATTTCAGAGAAGCAATTTAAGTCGAACATTCGTATCGACTCGGCAATTGTTGAAAATTGTACCCTTTTGTTGACGGGAAATCTTCGAGAAAGGTCTATTGGTAGCAGGCTTGTATTATATTGTAAAACTTGTTAACATATAACCCACCAAGTTTCTATTACTTCTGAAAGGTTTGAATTATGGCCAGGTCAAGAATCAATACTGGATTATTGTTCGGATAATTCGAGTATTTTTGTTCACACTTTTGTGTTGTTGATAAATTTCACAGTACATTTGTACAATCTAAAGTTATCAAGACTTATATTATAATAAAGTTATTTCAGACTACCTGTTTTATACAGAAATACACCATTGGATTCGAAGTTTTTAAAATGTCGGCAAAAATCTTATTTATTAAGAAGAATTCTTCATACTCCATATCACAGAAGTTTCTTAATCTAAAAGATGCCGTATTAATAAATCTCTAAAGTTCTATAGAGCTATATATATTATTTATAGGGTTAATTCCAGAAGCTCCAAAGATGCCTCGCCGACATTGGTCAAGCCAACTTTGGTCTCAAGGGAAAATACGACAAAATGTCTTGGCTCGCAAAGTTGCCGCATTTCTAAATTCCACTCTACCCCTAGAGAGCTGTGGAAATAAGAAATAGGATATCTTAAAATTTTATGTGGCTCTTGTAATGTTAGCTTGAAGGGATTGTATCATTTAAAATTTTCCTTGCGCGTTCACAAAATTGGTATTGAATTCCAATCTTTACAACCAAATATGTATATGTCTTTAGCTACCTTATATTAAATAGGCTGTATTTTGATATAATGAAAACTGCAATTATCTGAATTAAAGTAAAATAACCTTAGAACTTATCCAGTATTTGGTAAGAATAATGAATTACATTAAACATCTATATTTACCGTAGCAACACGTCAACACAACTTACTATTTACAAAGTCGAACAATCCTACCCATAAGTTTATACATTGACGTAATATTGAACAACACCAATTCCTGGTAATAATTGTCTATAAGATCAGTGATATTAGCACAGTTTGCGTATTTATTAGTTACAGGAGGCCGTTTCTGTAAAATTATGTCTTTGGCAATAGTTCTCTGGTACCCCATTAATTGCGATCGCCCCGTAGCAGATTACACACACCCAAAGGTTTTCCGAACTGTTGTAAATCAGCAAATTGGGTATGGGAATCTCATACTTAATACGTGTGAATTGGACTCATATTGGGGTGAACGGTTTTGGCAGGGTGAAGCTGTGAGGTTCGAGGGTACGAATTGTGGTCATTGAATGGGATACATTATTATTAAGGTTACGTGTACTAATTCGGGGTCGTTAGTTTTGAAAAATAACATGGTTAAAAGGAACCTGAAACGTCATTTATTTTTATTTAAGAAGATGTAGTTGTACAAAAAAAAAATGGTGATATTGATAATATCCACATTCTAATCTCTCCTATAATTAATTGTAAAGTAAAAATTGATTGTTTCAAAAATTATTTAGCTGTAAGCAGTTGATAAGAAAAAAAGAAATAAATTTACATGTTAAACCTTTCCTTCCAATAAACTAAGATGACTAGTCACTTCCGCATTATACGAGTCATTACTCGATATTCGATAAATTAGATTACTTATAGTTTTTGGTTACACGGGTTCACGAGATAAATGTTTTTAGATTGTTCTCAATATCATCTTATATATAAAATTCTCGTGTCACAAATCACAATGTTAGTCTGCATACTCCTCCGAAACGGGTGGACCGATTCTCATGAAATTTTCTGTGCATATCGGGTAAGTCTGAGAATCGGCCAACATCTATTTTTCATATGTACCACGGGCGAAGCCGGGGCGGACCGCTAGTTCTTTATAAAAATCCCATACTTATATTTCAAATTACCTACCTATATTCGAGGGGCGCATAAAAATCATATTCAAATTCGAATGTGTAAAGTAAGCCTGTGACTTTAAAACAAGATATTTCAATTGTTATTCAGTATTTAATTTTCAACCATCACAACCCAAAATTAATTTCAAACTGCTTAGCCTACAATTTTTAAACCACCATAGCAAGTACCCTACAAAACACCCAAGAAACCAAATTAATTCCACAACCATTCTGCAGTACGCTGCCTTATCGTCGGTAGGGCGTTTATGACGTCACGTTATCATAATGCAAAGGTTTTGGAGTAACGCAAAAAGTCCCTCACACGATTACTCACACTGAATATGTAATTTGCAGCCTCCGTAACAATATAAGGCAGTCTTTTTATCGGAGCCTATAAAACTGAAAATGGGAACTAAATTTTTGATGCTTGTATATGTATTGTTATTGAGAAGAGACGGTTGAAACGATTTTGATTCAATTTAATGTAGTGATACATTTTTATATTGGTTAGTAAAAATTCAAAATTTGTCAGGCAAATGCATTGCTATACAGTCAGAATACATAATACATATTTACGAAGGATTTTATTATTTGATAGCCAAATTAAGCCGGAGTCAAATTAGACAACAAATTATATAACCTCAATGTTCATTATGCTTTTATTTCTTAATACACCCCACTTTGTACCGAAAGGCAAATAAAAGTTCGCGGCACTGCAACTTATGCCTTATTCCAAAACTTGTAATGCAAAAAATGCCATAGCACAACTCATAAAGGACACCAATTTTAAACTTTCTCAAGACAATATAAAAACCGTCGTTATACAAAAAAGTATCTAATCCCACGCATTAAAATTCAAAAACGCGCAACACGTGCACAACAACGGCGCTCAGAATAAAAATTGCCTTCCAAAATCACGATAATTAAGTCGACTCCCCTTATTTTGTAATTTAATAAAAACTTCCCCCGTATAAATCAGTACGAAATCCGTTAAAATATTCTTTTGACATCGGCTAATCTTTAATATTGAGCGAAATATAACTTGTTCCATAAGAGCCGTGATGCAAATATCCCAAACTAAATAAATAATGTATGAATCTCGAGTTAGGGCGAAAGTTTTGCATTAATCCTTGGTATGGTATTAAAAGTTAGTTTGGAACATCAATAACTGTGTTAGGCCTTAGTTTCTGAACTTAATTATGGATTTTTATACTCTTTGTACGAAGATTTATCAGCGGAGAATTAATAAAAAGTTTAACTCGTTTGCAACTTATCTGACTAGCGGCGTCATCAGCTTGGAGCCAAGTATTATGAAATAGGTATAGTGCAAGTAGGTTACTAGTATTCACTTCTTCGTCCTAGGTTTTCTGAGTAGTAGCTAAACAATTTTTAAGACAAATTCAGCGTTATTACGTCGCAACTATCAACATATTAAAACACAAAAATGTCCAAACCATAGGTAGGAGGAAATCCGAGCATAATTTTGACAACCTTAAACTTTAAAAAAAATGTGGGTATCTTCAAATAAACAAAGGTATAAAAGCCACCAACGCCACTCAAGGCGTTTAGTATTTACGTAACTCGCAGACACAGCGGATTGTAAAATCGTAGTGACAGGTTGAATGCGCCTGTCAACGACTTGCCTGTAATTAATTGCCTTTATGCAGTGCTGCTTTCCGCATATCGTATTCCGACTTGTTAATTATGTAATGTTACAGCTTATTGGAGTTAAAACTTTGAATTGTGTGGCACTAATTGTTCGCTATTTCGACGACCGCGAAGTTCTAAATAATATGCTTATAAATCGTTTGGTATTTTTATTGACAAACAAGGATTTGTTTTTTCCAGTTGAAATGTCGATTCGTTGTTTGATTGTTTAGGTTTTATGAATTGGATTTGTTATTTCGAAATTACGATATTTTTCAAATTAATTTCGATTTCTTTTATTTAGATATGCAACCAAGTTTTGAAACTTAAAACTGCAATATCTCTGGAGCGATTTTTGTTACATTTACACCAATTTTTAATTCTACAATCAATTACGTCCTAATCTTGAAAAACGACAAACCGAGTTATCATCGTAAAACTCCGCAAATAACAAAAACAGTCAACCGGCGTCGCGTCCATAACAATATAATTTATTAAAACGACTTGAGAACATTTCTCGGATTCGTAAACAAAATTTATAATTCCTTATCTTCCAATTTATAATTCTGGAACCCTTTTAAGCCTAGCTCTGTAGAAGTAACTGTAAATATTCATGGCCATCCAACTTTAGATCTTATCCGTTGAATGGAGTTGTTTTATTGTTTCTTAAACCTTTGATTAACTTGGTGGTGCTCCTGTCTTCGCTCCTATTTATAGCAATTTTATAGCAAATTAATTCTAAGGTTTCTAATAGTGAAATATTTTGATGAAATTGTGATAGTCATTTTGGGAAACTTAAAATACATAAATAGATATATGAGAAATTAAAGAGATTTACGGTTTTCCATAAAAATAAATTATACTATTATCGCTGTCTGTAAGTACCCGCAAAATGTTAACTTCTAAAATAATTAGCAATCTATAGGGAATTAAAATGTTTATATACGAGTCGTGTTTGCGTCATTAGAGAAAGGAGAGATGCGATACAAAAATATGGCAAGCCAATTAATCGAAAACCCAAACCACACAGGACCGTTCATACCTGAGCACTATACAAACAACTCTCAATTATACACCTTGATTAAAACAATTATTTGACAATTGCCATCAAAACGTTCAACCGTTAATTAGTCGAGGCTTTTATTTAGTCAATTCACGATCAAAGTGTTTGCAGAGAGTAAATCAAAGCAAATTGGATAATAAACATTTTGGATTCGACATTGTCTCACTCGTTAGAGCTAAATGCTACGACCGCGACGCAATCAGTTGGAGTCGGTTTACTCACTTTGAGGTGAATATCGACGTAACGCTAATGTTTCATATAAGCACAAGTACTTAAATAAATCTTAAAAGAAAATGAAAAAGCTATATGCATTTATAGGCAGCACACTTATAGTCGCTAATAGTCTCATTTTGGACGTATAGGTACTTCACATACATTTGTTATTTTAACTGACAGATAAGCTAAACAGAACATCTGAAATTGGAAATATCACCATTATTATAAAGGGAAATTTGTCTTTCCGTTGTGTTCTAAAATTATAAGACACTTTAACAGTCACTGCAGGTTGTACATTTCATCAATGTGCGTCAAAAGTAAATTCGATAAAAATATAATCTATTGTCGTTTAGAAGTGATAGTATATTGGTTCATATAGCGTAAATTTCTTATAAACGACTGCGACAATTATTTCTCAGTTAGCGTGAGCACTGTCTTAATCCTATTAATTTCTACTTCCTTTCCAGTAATAGCATTATCTCTTCTAACGGTGCTAAATATAAAGACATGTTAAAAATACCCATTTACAATATGAAGATATACCTACCTATTTTTAGATTGTTTTAATTTAGATAATTAAAGATAGATATATGGGGCTTTCAATGAGTTGAATAAATAACTTAAATTGAATTATATATTTATCTCTATCATATTAATAATTATCTGTTGTATAAACGAATTATTCTAATACGCTATCCAATCTATTGTGTTTCGTATAGCAAATAAACCCAAGTTCGAGGTCCGGGGCTAAACGTATAAGCATATCTAATTGGGTCTAATTCATATGCTATTAAGTCCACTGACCGCTAACATTACGCACTACACACAAATTACTAATTCAAGGCACGAGATCCCATTTGTACAGAGCATTAATAAATTAGAGATATCGATCCGCACAGTGGGTAAACAGGCTCAATCATTCGATACACATCGAATTGTTTGAAAATTCATGACAGGGTTCCGTTCAAATGTAAATGTATTGTCAATGTTGGGAGAGGATCCCTAAATATATATGGAATTGACTTGCCTAATTTATGAATAGAATAATTTAATACACGATTGCTTTATTCTGCCATAGTCTGAATCTACATAGTGAATTATTTAAGCATTGGTGGATCTATCTATAAGAGGTAAGATAAGAACAAGGCTAAAAAGTGCTTTACGATTATTGTTTCAGTATTACTTATATACCTAACTAGCTGCTCCGCGCAGTTTCACCCCCGTGGCTCCATCCCTGTTGGTCGTAGCGTGATGATATATAGCCTATAACCTTCCTCGATAAATGGGCTATCTAACACCGAAAGAATTTTTCAAATCGGCCCAGTAGTTCCCGAGATTAGCGCGTTCAAACAAACAAACAAACAAACTCTTCAGCTTTATAATATTATATAGTATAGATTAGCTACATCTACACGCAGCCAAAAAGCAAGGAAAAAATCGTTCTGGTAGCCTTTGGACTTGTGTGGACGGACCAGTGTTCTGACTTATTATATTGATACCTGTATTATCAGGAAATAACGCGAGACTTACTCGAAACTCATTCTTCGACATTTGGAGTCTTCAAGTCTGGATACTCACCTGAAAATATAGAAAAAAATTGTTAGTTAAGTTAATAAATAGTCAATGAAAGATATAGAACTCATTGGGGGAATTCTCTTTAAAGCTGGCGCATTTGATACATCGCTTTATTAATTTCTGCATCAGGGCGCTCATGGTATCAAATACGCTGTGCATACTAGAAGAATCAACAATAAACAATTGATAAAGAATGCTGTAGAAAAATCTTATTAGAAAAGTGAACATAAGTCAATCTTATACTAGCATCATAGCGTTACATTTTACAAATTCCTTACATATTTCTATCACGTCTCACGAAAAGCTCGGCTACAAAGTACAAAGTAACGTTTTCTCGTCAAAATACCCAAATACGTATAAAACCGAACGGTTCGACTCTTCATTCATACCGTTCCGATCTACGCAGTAACCGTTTCCCATCAGACTATCAGCTAAGAGTGTAATAAAAACGCTGAACACTTCGCGTCGAAAGTGCTCATTAAAGGACTGTGGGGTAAATTAATAGACGCGAGTGGGACGGCGCTATGCGTGCGAGCGAGAGGGACGCCTAACAGCCAATATCCTTTCGATCAGCTGTGCGCGGAAACAGCTGGGAGCGTCGGTTATTTTTTTGAATTTGACGAACTTTTTTTCGAATCGATTCCATTTCGGTTGGGACACATGTTTACGTATTAATTGGTACAGCTGTATTTTGGTAAATTGCCGTATCATGTTTGTTTATTGCCTTTATTGTCTTTGGGAAGCAATGTTACGGCATCAGATGTAGGATTGTTAAGTTCGTTCGGGACACTTCACATATTCGTGTATGTGTATGTGCGTGACAATACTTATGTGTAAGGTAATTTGTTAAGATTGTAAGTCGGAACAGATGTGAGGTGGAACGTTAAATTTACCTACATTTGTAATAATTAATTGCTATGTTAGACCTAATGTGTACACGTGTATTACGAGTTAAGACACTACTTGTTCAGAAATAAGCAATAAATTCAAAGAATTAATGACATTTTTTTAATTCACTGTTATACAATAGTTAAAAGAGATACTTTGACCATCTTTTCTTAATTAAGTTTAGTAAAAATATTTTTCAGGTTAATTTTTCCTGATTAACGCACAAACAAATCATACAAAACAGGTTCAATTCTGAATCGAAGGTAATCTCTATAGAAATCACGTTCACACGTACTACAGCCTTATCTCCTATATAACAATATGTTATCACGCGAATTAACATAATCCATGTTACTGCATTGTTACATGTATAATGAACGAAAAACTTGTTTACACACTACGCGATACGGCTGCTTTATCGCTTGTGGGGGGATTATTAATGGCCGATTTTTATAATTTGGACATTTCGTTAAAAAGGTTATATTTTATGTGTTATCGTTATACGTAGATCGTTATAAAAATGTTTGAAAGTTGAAAGTTAACCTTAACGCTTTATGACTACTGTACTATTGACTATTTAGACCAAACTTGCAAACATATAACTATCGATTCGAAAAAAAGTAACGTTCGTTAACCAATAAAGTAACACATATTGTAATTAATGAACAGATTATACTATAGAGTATTCCATACTGTCCCAGAACTTTCAATTAAATTACCCGAACTATAAATAACAACTGATAAGTGCTAAAGACATAATAAGTCCATTATCTCTCCAAAGGAGTGGTTGCGTGATAATATACGTTTATTTTAACTTAATTAGTGAATGAATCGACACATCATGTCCCATTTAAACGCAATACAAAAATGTGCAATTAAATTAAACTTTATACCCATAAAATAAATGTTTAAATTGTATACCAACTATGCACATGTTAAAATTAATTTAATCTCATTCCTTATTTATACTTGTCGATATGACGATACGGTTCATTCTTCTTATTTAAACCTACATAATCTATACTAATATTATAAATCAGAAGAGTATATTTGTTTGAACGCGCTAATCTTGGGAACGTCCGAGCTAATCTTGGTAATGGTCCGATCTGAAAAATTCTTTCAGTGTTAGATAGCCAATTTATCGAGGAAGGCTATAGCTATATATCATCTGGTTAAGACCAACAGGAGCGGAGCAATGCGGGTAAAACCGCGGAGCATAGTTAGTAGATTTTACTATGTTTGTCGCGCGTCTTTTTTTTGCACAGTGAGTAAAACAGGACTTGTTGTCGACTGAGAACAAAAACTTAAAAGCGATATTAACAAGTTGTAAACTTTCGGATATCGTGTAAGCACGAAACGATTTCAATGCGGTTGTTGTTTTTTTTTAATTTTTGTTATAATTAATCTTGTATACGACTGCGGTAGATTCTTGGTTAATTTTTCATAATGTCTTATGACTTGAAGTCGTATTTTTTTATGAAATGTAGATAAGTATATTTTCGAATGTTTTCCTCAATGTTGTTAATTTAATTAATATAATACACGCGTATATTTTTGATAGTATAATAATAGTTATAGGTACAATATACATACATAACTAACTATTCGTTTAACGTATGGAGAAAATATAATATCGTGATAAGGATCCCCTTTGTTCTATTCTTTACGTTTTTATTTGAATATGTTAAGATATTATGGATATATTCTATTGTGTGATAAACAGTGACAGATAAGAAAAGATTTTAATTAATCTTTCAATAAGTTAATAAGATTACTTCTTTATCTTCAGGAACCAATTTTTTACCTAAACCTCGTTTTATTCGCCTGCTTGGCATAGTGATTGACACGAAAGCGTAGAACCGAGGGGGTCCTAGGATCGATTCCCAGTGGAGACGAAGAAAAAAAAATGTATCGGCCTGGCAGGCCACCGAAAGCTGATCACCTACTTGTCCCTAAAGAAAATCGATCAGTGAAACAGATGTATGCATAATGTATTTGCCCTTTACCCCACTTGGGGACACGGGGCTACACTTTTTCGTATTTTTCGCCTGTTTTATACAGGAAAGATAATGACAAAGATAGTTTGAGTTTCAGCAAACTATCTTACCATAGTGTGACAACATCCTATAAAGAATAAAAACAACTTTTGAAAAGCATCCATTTATAATTACCAACATTAACATCGTCTGACGTCGTAATGATTTTGTTTTGAAAACTTTTCTAGTATTTCATGATCTAAAGTTTAGTAGGCACGCGACTCAGACACGCTCTTGTGTTATGGATTTAAACAAAAATACGGTTTAAGCACGAAATTACAGAGCTGCCAGCAATTTAAATTATCAGTTTATTTTAGTGTTTATTACCCACGTTGAACGAATGCTGGTATTATTTGTAAAATTGCTAGAAAATTGCTTCGCGTTACATATTTTTAAAAGCATAAAAATGCTATTGTATGTACTAGGTATAAGAACAATTCTCTATAGTCTATGCTACAATGCTGTCAACATTTAAAAACTGTATGATATATTCGAAAAACGAACTTTAAGTTACAATTCGAAATTCCGAATGGAAGTTTAAATCCCTTTCTGTGACAGATGTAAAATGAATTTAAATTCGGAACAGCTCAAACAATGCCTCGAAATTTAAAACTGACAACTCGCACACCCGAACCCATTTATCATAACGCCAAATTGAAAAGCCACTCCGTTCTTCGGAATACAAGATCATTAGTAGTATTTGAATTCGATCGTATAAACAATGCTTTTCGGGAACTTTGTACTCTACATCTTTCGAATACGGTGTAGTTTTGTTTGTTTTCGTAGGCTCAAGTTAAGAAGTTTAATATTTAATGTTTTGCGAAACATTTAATGAATTGATTTCCATTCAGATTTATCTAAAGGGAGGCGGAGATTCCGTTCGCTCGAGCGCTTTTCTATCAGCGATGAATTTTCAAACGCTTGCAGGTTGCTGATGTTTATTTTAATAGGATTATTTACCGGTGCTTCACAAACTCTAATTAACGCGAAGTGTTTCTAAATAATTACAGTCTCCATAAAGATAACGGTGATTAATAAATATAATGCATATTATTCTGTCTTAATTTATACGTCGCTTCATGAGAATCAACATTACAAAGTACACAAAATCTCCGGTGAGTCCTCAAAATTTTATAACCCAAACTAAAAATGAGTCGACTCCAACCCACAGACCCAATTTAACTTTGCCCCGTGACACTGTAAAATCGACTTTATTATTTAAGTTATAAGCTTCAAATGAACTGCAGCTGAATTATGCAACGTAGTGTAGTGGCTCGGTTACTCAGTATTATGACACCGGCGACACTGTGTCGTTCTATGTGCACCTCTTAATGTATTTTGTACGGAGATCGTCATAGTAGCTAATAGTAGTTGGAAACGGTGTTAAAGTAAATGGTTGTATTGCAGGATGCTTTTTACGAGTTCATACGTAATTATTAGTGTGGGACTTGCATTTTTTGTTCGTGTATCATGAGAACTATTTCTTTTAGTTTGATTACATATCTAATTTCATTGCAGGTGTTGACTAAATGACATGAACTATAAGCATAAATTGCTTTTACGACGTGAATTACGTGAAGCGTATGATCAATGTAGATTTCTTATAATTATTTATTCAAATAAATGTTATGGGAAAAGTTTGCAACACATCTTGCAAACCTTTTTTGCGGCTATAGTCATACATCTTTTTATATCTAAACTAGCTTTCCGCCCGCGGCTTCGCCCGCATTTTCAAAGATAAACCCGCATAGTTCCCGTTCCCGTGGGATTTCCGGGATAAAACCTATCCTATGTGTTAATCCAAGTTACCCTCTATATGTGTGCTAAAATTCATTGTAATCGGTTCAGTAGTTTTTGCGTGAAAGAGTAACAAACATCCATACAAACTTTCACATTTATAATATTAATAGGATTTAATACTAAAATAGAGCAATCATTTCGACACATGAAAGTTCTCCTAAATACACGCATATATGAAAAAAAATCATTCGTTAAAAACACTCCAATTTTCTTCGACCTTACTCTCTGTATTAAGCAAAGCACCATTAAAGTGTACATTTACCCTAGCCCATACACTACAGGTGATGCTAAAATGGATATAAACGTATCCCTAGGTTTTATAGCGCGAGTCGGGCCATAACTGTCTGTCCTAGTCAAATTAGTTTCGGTTTATTGCTCCTGTAATGGCCCTGTGACGAGAATGATGCAATAGCGCCTTGATGTCTGCGAAATTTAACCACTTTTAATATAATCCTACCTATTTATCCGTGTAAATTACTACATGCACTCGAGAATAACATTTTTGAAGTAAAACTTCCTTAGGCGCGTTGAGAGTAAAATTTCAAGATCGCGTCATAGCAATACCGTCACATAATGGAGTAATACGACGATTTTGGTATCTTTGAATCTTGTCAAAGAAGTTTCACTTCTGACACGTGTGCTTGGCACACACGCTCTTTTTTATCAAACTACCACTCCTGAGAAGAATCGGTAAGGAAATAGCTGATTATTAGGTAATTACAAATAATACTAGCCCTCTTTATTATGCTAGCTGTAAGCTTTGATTTAAATGTGTAAAGGCTAAAATAATTTGTAGAATGCATCGCATGCCCAATGTAGGGTACACTGCTGACTGCAATGCAGAAAAAATGTGGGTTTCCAGTTCACATGTAACAAAATGTGTTGATTTGTGCCTGATAAATCACTACACAGTATAAAACAAAGTAGCTTTATCTGTCCCTATATTATACTTAAATCGTTAAAACTACGCAACGGATTTTAATGCGGTTTTTTAATAGAGTTTTTTTTTTATTATCAAAAGGCAGAAGTTTGGCCACAATCCCGCCTGATGGGAAGCGGCGATGCGGCCTACTTGGTTGCACGTCTGCCTAGAGTGATTCAAGAGGAAGGTTTTAGTATATAACTTATTAGGTTGACAAATGGTTGGTTTATTAATTTATTTATTTGTAGAAAAAGTGGGCGAAGCCGCGGGCGGAAAGCTCGTGTTTATCGTATAATAACTACATGGGTAATGTAGTGAGGGATCATTTATCATGCCACGTGTTAAGGGGGAGCAAGGGTCTCGAGAAATATCACATAATTTGCGAAAAACGGGAAATTTCGTGACGCAATGTAATCAAAAAACACCATAAGCTTCACATAATTGATGGATATCCCAAAGGAATTGCTCAAATGAAGGAAGAATAGTAAGATTAGAAGATATGATAGTACTAATAAGAAGCAACGTTATTACGCACTAATTATTATTTATCCAAGTTATATACAGAGATGTGATGTTATCCAAATTGTATCATTAAAATTATTATCATAATGGTATCTATCGAAGGATGGAAAATATTTCATTTTTATCTTTGCCTTTAAGTATAGGTGTTTAAGAGATACCTTTGACATGGTAATCGAAACAGGACTTTCCAGTAGTCCTACTAATATTATAATTTATGTGAAAGTTTGTGAGGATGTGTGTGTGTGTGTGTGTGTGTGTGTTTGTAACTCTTTCACGCGAATAGTACTGAACCGATTACAATGAAATTTAGCAAATATAGAGGGTAACTTGGATTAACACATAGGATAGGTTTTATCCCGGAAATCCCACGGGAACGGGAACTATGCGGGTTTTTCTTTCAAAACGCGGGCGATGCCGCGGGCGGAAAACTAGTATTCTATAAATGTAATTGTTTATTAAATAAGCCATTACAAAATTTGCAATCGAAGTACAAAGACGTCTAGTAATACAATGTAATCAAACGAGTTATGATCGATTGGCAATCGAATCAATTCGATTGTTAGATTGGAATTATTCGATTATTCGATATTATAATCGATTACATTAATGTCACAAGTGATGAATAGTTATGTAACATCTGCCATCAGTTATGTATGATAGTTTAAGTGATGATTATGATATTGAATCGAGTATTTAGGTTATGTGTTGTGTAATTTTAGAATTGTGATCTTTCAATCGTTTGGATAATGATGTGTTATACTTTTTAATACACTTATGAAAGTAGCAAGTTAATAATTTTAACGAGGATTGAAATATTAAACGTCATTCATAAAAATAGTGGTGTTAAAACAAAGTACTGCGAAACTACTATGAGCACAAATACATCGCTATTTAGAATAAATAACATTATATATACAATAGACAATAGGTAAGTAACTACTGCAACATAGCATTGGTCATGTAACAGGCAATATTAAGTCTTAAAATAAATAAACTTTAAATACCAAAATTCCCAAACACGTAACCGTATCAATATCTTTTATTTTCGCGTCGGAAAATGCATTTTAAAGTCGGCACTTTTTAAATTAAACTTTAACAGCAATTCCGACAAGCATCCGTCGTACGTGCGCCACATAAAGCTATTAAGGCACTTCACACGCGCAGCGTTTATATTACCATTATGTTCAAAGCACCCGCATATATCTTAAAGCGCCCGTTACGGTAAATGGAATGTAACAAAGTTAGTACACAAGTGATTTTTTTTGTGATCGTATTTGTTGTGGGACGTGACCGTGACCGGATTGGGAAGCGCTTTGTGATTTAATGTGGTAAGTTTGTTTCAGAATAATGTCGTTTTGTATTAACATCTTTTCTTCCTGTTCTGTCTACTCTGACCGTGTGGGTATTGAAAATTGTACCTACGGAATAGTTACATAAACAACGTTTCTCCGTTCAATTTCTTCAACTATCAATATAACGCAAATTGATCAGATGAAATCGTATTCTTTTCAGAGACGGCCCTACTCATTACTCCGCCTCTTAGACTAGATACTAGTATACCAAAGCAAAATAACGCCTCCATTAGACCAAACGAAACAGATGTATACCCATCTGTCATTCCCAATCGGCACTTCACGTAGCTAAATATAAAAACGCAGCGTCACGCCATCTGTGTGAAAGCTCATATGAATGGCACATTTCGTACACTTAACTGCAGGTGCGTTACAGACGTTTCGGATATTGCCAACACGTTGCGAATAGTGCTTTATACAGTAATAACTTTAGAATTTATTGGTTTACATTTTTATTTTATTTTGCACCAACTGATTGTTAATATTCGCTACATCGTTCGTGTAAAGTAGTCTAAGATACGGTTTCATACGCTTGCGAGTGTCCCTGTTAGCCTATTTGCCACTTTTTATGTAATTTTCATACATTATTTGCCATTTTAACAGTCAGATAGGTTTACTCTTTTTCATATTTTACATAATAGTAATAGTAAGATTTTCTTTTGATGCATTTAGATTTTGTAGATAATAAAACTCGTGTGTTTTAAACCAATTAAAAAGGCGGACCAAATATTTCAATAGAAATAAAGTAAATAAATTCATAGATTTTCCTTGTGAGTAAATTGGATGAATAATTCCCGCTTATTACATGTAACTGTTTTGCAATTCATAACATTTAGATTCACAGGAAGCATGAGAAACGAGTTGAGATAATTTAATATTCATAATAATTAGATGCATTTATGTATTCGTTCTAATTTGTTTATAATTTAATTGATTAGTTTTTTTTGTATGATAGGGAAGCGCTTGACCACGATCTCGCCTGATGGTAAGCTGAGATGTGGCCTATGATGGAGCGCGCTTCCCTAGAAGGTACCCGTTCACTCTTCGCTTGAAGTAAGTTGGTAAGTACATATGTACATGCGTAAATTAATAAATTACTACATAGGACAGTCTATTTTTATAAAGCTCCTACTTGAACTGAGATGTCGAAAAATCTACTGATAGCGCATTTATTTTCAACAATCTTGTTACTTGTTATTTTTGATTGCTTTTACACTTATCACATTTCTATATAGTTCTGCTAACTTATTCGTAATTTCTTAAGTTAAGTAGTAGCTAACTTCTATTTACAAAAACGTATTTTTTTCTCGTGTGTCGTATAGCACCACACAAGCATCAAACTTGATTACTTTGACTATAGATACTCTAAAACCATGAAAAAAAATGAACTCAAAATCGTTCACAAAACCATTGAAACAGAAAATATCGAACCTAATTTAAAACAAGCGATTTATTCCACGTAGATAGTATAAACAGGTTAATTTTTCAAACTTAGCCAAAAGGTATTTTACCACGTACTTTATAGGAACATAAATTAGTGTCGGACATTGCTTTTAAAACTACACCGCTATTGCACGTCGTAAAATCTAGAGAATGATACATTTACTGATTAAATTGGGCTAGGGCTGGTATTGTACTTAAAAATAACTTTTCGAGAAAATGTACAAAAAGAAAAGATATTCATTGTGTTTTAAATGAATCAAATATGACATGTCTCGATTGTGGGTTTGTGAATCAGGTTAAAACACTGTATTTTTTACTATCAAAAATAACAATGTTTTATTTCCTACAAAATGTACAAAGCCATACAGTTTAGTTCAATATATTATCATTAAAACATGAAAATATATTCATAGAAATAAATAAATCAAATCAAACAATCACAGTAAATATCCAATCTATTCCAACGATAAACGATGATAAATCGAAACAATATCTATTTAATAAAAAATACGTTATAGAAAACTTCATACAGATATGGAGAGGCAATTAAAATCTTTGTGCGCGAGAGTAAAGCAAATACGCGGAAGTTTTAAGTGAAAACAAACATGAAACCGACGAAATGAATCCTCGAGAATATTTTTAGATTTATTTTTCAAAACAAAAAGTGTAGAGAGCCCCCGTAAATTGTTATTGGTTCCCACAGGAGGTCGCCCGCGATATCCGCTTTGTCTATTCATTGTTTTTTCATTGTTATGCCTTTGAAACATTTTAAAAACACTAACATGTTTAATAAAAAAGTAAATTTAATATTGCTAAAGGGTTCTCACAGGTTTCTTTGTATATAACTAAATTCACCAAAACCAATAACGCTCCACTTCTCTAAAACGTTCCACAAAATCCAATAAGCTTGTAAAGAGAAATAAATTTTCATAACAGCGTTTACAAATACGATGAATGGCGAACGCATGCCAAATCGAATCACCTCGAGATAAATGATAACATCGAAATATTTAACGAGAATTCCCAAACGAATCCATACAAAGAAACACTTACCGAGGTGAAAGATTTCGGCTTTGTGATAATTCATCAACAATTGTATAGACGTGTTCAATCAATCATCGCCGATCATCAATCAAACGTTCAACAAGTAAAAACAAAGCTGGGACAACCCTAGCCTCACAAAGCGTCTATGTTATCTGCGTGTGCGTAGACGCGCATTAATGCACGCGATCGTTACGCGCGTAACGAAGCGTGTAGTCGAGCGGTGCGAGTGTGTGCGTGACAGGGCTGGCAGATGCGAGTTCGCACGCAGCTGTCGATCCCCTTAAAGCTCGCAGCATTGTGTCGGGCACGAGCTTGCTTTCACTAAATTATGCATTATTATTATCGAGGTTTTTGTTACTGTTTCAGATGCAGCCATTTTGATCGCGTGTCCCCGAGGCGACATGCTGCTCGTTAATGAATCACTGTTACATTGAACGTTTTATATTTATTTATCCGGACATTTTCTTTGTTCGCGCACATTGACAAATTATAATGTACTATCGCAACTTAATGGTCCAATTTATTTTTATTGCTAAACGTATTATGTACGTAAAGTATGTAGACATTTACGTCCATGTTAACGTTGTTTTTGCTTACAGATTTCCCTTCGTTACGGGGCCGGGTGATATAAATTTAAAGTCTCGGAAGCTCTTGTTTATATATAAATTGAAATATACGTCTTACGGTATCCCGGTAATTCGTAAGCCTTTACCGAAACGCTTCCCCTTAGCTTGATACAGTGGAGGGTAGATAGATATAAATTTTATTAATGCACCCACTCGGTCTCGCCTCGTGTCTCTAAACCAAAATTAACTAGAAGCTGTGCTTTTGAGATATTACGTGCTCGGTGCCTTTTTATTAACATCGCCAATATTTTACGGGACCGGGTTATTATGTAGTTCGTACGTGATACAAGAGGTCGGGGGTTTTTTTTGCTTTCGACGAAATATGTTGCTGGGTCTGTGTTACTTAGTGAAATATTATTATAGACCGGGAAACAGTAGGTATGTGTTTTACCTAACGTTATGGTGGCAGTACACATTGGGCCAACGTGTTGGGCCAATGGGTTGGGCCAACGTGTAGAGAGCTACTTGGCGGTATGTTGGCTTCATTAGCCTAGTTGGCGCCAATATTGGCAGGCCAACCGAATGTTGTCGGTTTTTTGTGCACACATCAAAGGATCTTGGCGCGCTCCGCAAACAGCGTTCACACGTTGGTGTCTTGTTCAGTTTGTTCATACTCGTCAGCGGAGACAGTATCGTTGCGCGGCAATGAAATTTACGTTTAACCATGTTCCGATAGCGATGGCGGCGCCGATGTGGACAATCATTGAGGTTTTACAATTCGTAGAATTGTATCCACATGAAGGAATAATTTGGAATCCACGGCATGAACTACTTACACAAAAATAAAAACCATATGACTCAATAAATTAGATGTTAGATGTTTTTCTTATCTCACTTTCATACAATGAGATAAAAAAATGAATATATTTATAAAATGAGTAAAATAGTATTAATAAGTTACTTGTTCTTAAAAATTAAATAACAATATACAATGAGCATGATTTTGATCAAATTGTGCTTTATTACATAAATAATATTATCATTTAATATAATAATATTATATTATAATCTTTAAAGTTTCGTTTTATAGGTAATTAAAATTAAATTAAGTGTAAAATGTACACATTTTAAACATTTGAAAAAATCTAAACATAATAATGTTATATTTATACAGAAATAAAAAAGGACAATAGAGTATCATCGCAGACGGCAGAGTACATTCATTGTTATTGATGCACATGTACGTAATAATTAAACGCACTGTATAAATAAATTGCCGCGGCTGCAAGAACTTCTACGGACTACGTCCATCCTTGAAGCGCCAATGCAGAATGATCTGTACGCCAATGTGTGAACAGGAAACTTCATTTTTTCCCAACACGTTGGCCCAACGCCTTGGCCCCATGTGTACTGCCGCTATTACATATAGACAGAATTGCATTGTGATACACATATTATATTTGCCTATTTACTACATAAGATTACAGTGAAAGTTATAAGCAGATTAAACACATGCATCTAAAGACACACGTATTTGATTCTAGATAAAGACAAGGGTTTATTTCTCTTTGTTTAAACATTCACCAAGGCTTGGATCTTCTTATCCCGAAACGCTCATAAGGTTCCAAGCACAAGGTAAACATATTATCTTGTTTTAAGACAAAGCTATCTACTTCTTAGAACTAGTTATTGCACGATTTTAAAGCGGTTGCTTTTGTTACTGATGTAATAGTTAAGTTATACAGATTATATTTTGTTAAAAACATATGTTTTTAAACATTTAAAAAAACACTAACTAATTTACTGAGTAAAATATTTTACTTTACACAATAATTTACTTTATATACTTTACTCATTATAATACAGTTTCTTTTCATTTTATTTGCAAAAGCGACTTATTGTAAGCCCTTTTTAAGCGGAGCTTTTTTCTTTTCTACCTATATTACACAGTCATTTCCCATTTCAAAATGAATTTTTAACTGTGAACAACTGAGCATTCTATTTCATGATGTACCTACTAGTTATGTTAGTTAAAATTACATACTTACATACAATTTCCATTCTTTCACGATTAGCTGTTATACAAACTTTTACCATACCAATCGGTGTCGTATTATAAGACAAGGTTTCACACTATCGAATCAGACCACCCATATGTACACACGTAATGGCCGACAGTGTGGACGCGCCCTTATATCGTGTGTCAATCGATACCCCAAATGGATAGCCGTTGAGTCAACACGAAACTGCGCCATCAGAATACACCACTAAATTGATTTATGACAACACCAATATTTTTACTGTGAACTTTTCAAAAATGGAATAAAAAATGAACGGCCATCATTAACCAATATTTGCGCGCTCATCAATATTTTTCTTTATTGATACCCTACAATGGTAATTACAATTTCAGAATGATTTGTAAGCCTAGTGTGTCCAGACGCAATAAAAGGATATTTTGTTGAAAAACCTTTTTGTAAAACAGACGTACAACAATAAGTAATCATTAAACGTGACAATAAATATATTCGTAACGACCGTGCCAACAATTCCAAACTCAAATCTGTGACATTTGCATATAATACCGATGGCTTACAGCAACAATAAACAAAAAATCCTGCCAATAAATTTGGCCGCCGGCTCAACAGCTACGAACCTACAAAAGAAATTACAACATGTACCACCTATCAATTAACCTCGGCTTAATTTGAAACGCGGGAAGAGTTAAATGGATCGCAACAAATTGTGTAATTCCCTTTTACGTCCGCCATTTTGAATCACGAGCTGTCATATTTCCCCGCGATTTTTGACGTTTTAATTAGCGTTCCGTTTCGCGCAGTGTCTATTCTATTTTAGTTACGTAAGAAGGGTTGTAAGCTTGGAATTGTGCTGAGTCAGATAATGTATGGGCGATTACAAACTATCTTGTTGTGTTAGGTCCGTTGCTTTTTCGAGTGAAACGAATGACTCATTGTTATAAATTACGGACCCTTGTTTCGTTGGCTTAGAAATTTGAGAGAATAATATTCTTTTATTATCTTTTATCATTTTATGAACATATTTCTTAGTGTGATAATATTTCAAAAGAATATTCCAAATGGTTAAAAATAATGGAAAATATAGTATTTACGATCGTATTTTTATGGCAAACATCTGCTACAGATTAAAAATTAGCATAAACAGATTGGTCTGACAATGCATTCAAATTTTTACTGAGACATTGTATTCCCTTTATAAGTAGGTACCTAATAAAGCCACCTAGCAACACGGCACCCTTATATAAAATACAATACAGAAAACAAAGGTATTATTAATTGCAGTTTAAGCTACAAGGGTTAAAAAGGGATTAGTCACTCAACAACAAGCACCCTTCGCTGCAGCTGTGCATATATCGATCTCTTTTCCCCATATGTGAATGTGCGTGCGTGTGAGGGGTGCGACATGATAATTCACCCTTTGCGCACAAAATACGGCACGCGAACGGGGGGTCAGTAATAATAATAATAAAATCGGACAATGCAAGATTATCTTTGTCACGTGGCTCATAATTTTTAGAGTACAAAGTGAATCGATTACTGTGTTTAAAAGCAATTGTGAGGGGTGTATAATTGAAACTTAAATATGACATGAATGTACATATGTACGCATGCAATGTATATTTCTAATATATATGTACATAAGATTGTAAAGAGGTATGTTTGTTTCGATTTAATAAAAATGTCGTGAATACGTAGTATGTAAAATTATAATTAGCAAAGAAATAAGAAGATTAAATATTGTTCTGTTTTAACATTTTTGTAAGAATTGGTACAATTTATAGATAGGTATTTCTTCTAGTTATTCATGAAAAGTTATTGAAAATACAAATACTCGATACTAACAAAAAAAATAGAAAAAGCACTATCAATAAATCCTTAAAATCTAAACAGCTTATCAGTGAATCGGATTAAAAACCGCATTAATCCCGTCATAATTATTTACTCAACACATCGCGGTAATTTATAATAATTACCAATAATTATTCATAATTAATTCATGTACAAAGCAAACTATAATATATGAGGGATTAACGTATTGTGTTCAAATTATACATCTACCCGCATTCATGTGCGATGTCATAAATGTACCAAACCACAGGTTTGATTTTGGATTTTGCTTTATTTATACGGACTTGAATTTATTACTAGCAAAACAATGCAAATTTATTGTTCGTACAAAACATTTACTTTGATAAAATATACTTTATTTTGCTTTGTACGAATATAAATTATAATCGTTCGTATCTATCCCTACTAATATTATAAATGCGAAAGTAACTCTGCCCGTCTGTCTGTTACGCTTTCCCGCTTAAACCTCTCAACGGATTTTGATGAAATTTGGCACAGACAACCTTTATAATCTTTAGACCCTGAGAAAGAACATGGCCACCTTTTATCAAAACACCACGCGGGTGAAGCCGCGGGCGGAAGCTAGAATTTATATATTCATAGACTAGAAAGTATTTTTTTTTAGATTTAGTATACTTTATTTTTGTATAGAAATGTAGGTACACTTAATTATTTGAGTAAAACTCTGTTAAATCTGCCTTGCTATTTTCTCATGAAAAAAATGCATACATTTTTTTAAAGACAATTTATTTCTTACACCAAAACTAGAACCGGCACATCATTTCCAGCTATTGTGAGCAACAAACAAACGAAATTCGCGTTGCAATATTTGTTCAACATTATACAAACCCCAATAAGTTCTAGCCTAGATCGTGTGTCGTTTAAAATTGATCCCTATCACATTACAATAGAGTTCTAAATACCGGTTCGATTCCCCCTTGAATATATATTGGTAACGGTTGAATCGCAAATCGGCGTCTATTATCTGCCAGTGAATAAATATACCTTTATCTCACTCGGTATTTTCGATTATTTTCAACTTTGATAGTTTTTCTTCAAAACGTTTGTGGACTTTTCTTTTAAAATAAGTAAAATGTTAGCACAAATATTATGTATTCAATTCAGTAGACACAAATACACAAGCTTTTTCTTTTAATCATTTTTTCCATTGGATAAAATATATCTATAAGTAGGGTAGACTGGGTACGATTGAAACAAAGGACGTTTGAAACAACACGAATATCTCGCAAACCGTTGGTGGGGGGGTTAGGGGTCCAAGGGGAAAATGAAGCGCACAACTGTTCTAAACACGAACCACAATGTTGCGTCGATCTCCGCGCGCTTCAGCTGATTTTATAAGACCCTATTATGTTTTTATGACCAAAAGTAAGTATTTTTGCTTGGAGATTTTTCCAATTATTGGCGTTTCTATTTAAGTGACAGTATTAAGTGTGCGTTTTTGTTTGAAGTGAATCTTGTGGAATATGACATTGTGACTAGTTTTTGTGTATCATTGTTGTTACAATTACTAGAACTGTATTTTACCTAAAGTAGGAGTTGGGGACGGTTGACACATTTTTTTTGGGTACGGTTGAAACATTGTTTTAATTATTTTTTGTATTTTTAGATGCCGATAGTACGTGTAAGAGAGATTTCGGGAAGATAAATAGGCTTATCAAAGTATAAAGACGCATATGAGGAAGTGAAAACCGGAGATCATTGCGAAAAGCGGCAAAGAAGCACAATTAATCGCTTCCAAGGCAAATTCGAATGCGAGATGACTCTGGCGAGCAAGAAAATAAAAAAATTGGATATAAAAGAGGATATAACAATAAAAGGTATAATAATAGAGGGCGAAAACTCAGGAAGTCTACTATTTACACTGACACATTAGATAAGGAAGAGATAAGAAAAGAGAAAGAATTAATATTGAAACGAACAAGAGCTAAGTAAGTGAAGAAGCGATTGGATAGAGGAAAAAGGAAGAAATTTGATGGAAGAAAATGTAAAAGTAACACCGAAGAAGCAAAAAAGAAAAAAATACAAGAGGAGATATCATCAGAAGATGAGGAGTAGGTACATCTGCCTTGTTTGTATGTCACCATATTAAGAGAGCGGACCTTATTGTAAAGGAGTTACTTAATTATTGTTAGATTTAAAATAAACAATCAATAAAACATATTTTAATGCTTTATTTTGTATTATTTGCATATTTTTAACTGACCCCAATCACTGTTTCAACCGCCCCTGGTATGGGGACGGTTGAAACAAATCGGATTCATTTTTTTAATTTGATCTGCTATAAAAAATAATACACATGGAACTAAAATCATAGCTCCTATTAGTAGACAGATACATGCTCTTTTATTTAACATATATTTTTCATCGCTCTGGTTATAAAGAGCAAAGTTATGGTCGTTATAAGTGAAATTGTTTCAACCGTACCCAGTCTACCCTACGTGCAACTAAATTATCTAGTTTATAAGGCTTTACTTCTACGATACACCTTAATTTTATAAAAAAAAATCAGCGGACGAACAGCCTTATAAATAAATAAATGCATCAAAGGTTCAAAATTGCAATATACAACTATTTTCAAGCATTACAAAAGACTATATCAATATTTTTTGCAAAAAATTCACGAAAAAATCTAGTTTCAAATAACTTCCAAGTCATAAAACGTAGCGAGAATTTGATACAGGGACAGAAGCCCCTCAGTCATAAATAAACTACCTCGGCCCGTGAATAGAAAGGATAAAAAGATTTCGCGTATTATCGCTGAGGACATTAATTTTCTGCCTACTCAAATTGTGGGGTGTGGTACAAGTTATGAGAAATAGCGATAAATATATTATTTTTTTCATTTTTTTTGTCGTGAAAAGGTATTTAGAAGGTTAACATGGTTTCATTATGTTGAATTAAAAATGTTTAATTAATTGTTTCATTTTCTAGTATTTTCTATGCTAATATTCGGTATAGTGAATAACCAAAAATAAGGTGGCATTGCAAACCGACTTAATTCAAATCAATACCAAAATATTCCAGATGTAAATTAAATAAATAAATCTAACAAAAAATTGTATAAAAGTAATGTTTTTCATTTCAAATGTCGTTATCTACAAGTTTAAAAACAATTATTAATTTAAAATTCAAGAATTAGTTCATTTATTCAAATATTTAATTACATTATTGCACTTATAGCCATACCAACAAACACCTATAAAACCTAAAACCACAACCCTCACTGTATAAAAACAGTAAGTTTACAAAACCGCCCTAATCTCACCCTTTAACCCTCACATTTTTCCGTTTTCACGCCAGCGCAAGAACTGAGAACCCTTTTAGCCAACCTGTCTCAAACATAATATATAAAAATATTGAATATTGGACGCATTGCGAAATTTTCTGACTTCTCTGCTTCATATTTCTTTTAAATTGCTATTTATTTTGCAATTTCTCACCCTCACCATTTATCTTTTTTGGGGTTGGAACCTACTCAAGGAATTGTACGTGTGAGTGTATTTTTTTTGAATGTAACATATAGGTGTTTTTAGTGTATGTATTGATAACTTTAGAGTAGTTTTTGAACGCATGCTACATTCAATCTAGAACTACAGTACATAATGCGCAAATAACATGTCAATAAACTAAGTGATTCATTCTAATACTGAATACGTTCTAAACTGATTCTTCAAAATTACATTCACGCTTATATAAAAGATTAGCTGCGCTCCGCGTGACTCCGCTCCTGTTGGTCTTAGCGTGATGATATATATAGCCTATGAGCCTACCTCGATGAATGAGCTATCTAACTGCACCGAAAGAACTTTTCAAATCGAACCAGTAGTTCCTGAGATTAGCGCGAACACAAACAAACTCTTCAGCTTTATAATATTAGTATAGATATACCTAAATCCGTAATGACGATACTTTCAAACTTTACCAGTTTGTAATAACGACAATGTGACTTATAAAAGTATATTCACCTTTATAAATTATTCATTCATTAATACTATTATTTACCATCTTTTGAAGTTGAACCTTGAAACTTTACGCCGATACTTACTTATACTAGGTAGTATAGATTAAAAAAGTGTTATCACCTCAATATCTACAATCACCTCTATGTTTACATATCTTTAATCTGTATCAACCATTAAAAATTGCCGCACTACCCTAAGCAACAACACACGCATTTTACAACATTATTTTATATCGAAGACACGAAAAAAACGTCAACCATCCCAAACGATATACCTATTTAGAGTGGATATGCCTTATCCCCGGCTTACTGCGACAACTAAAGCCCTTTTATTGTTTCTTTGTGAGCAATATTACCGCTTTCGAATTTGCTTTGATCTATTCCAATTTTGTTACCTATTTTCTTCTATATGTGTGTACAAAAAGCGGGAATTACCTGTACATACGTTAAGCTTTAGTTTTACCGATTGACGTCTGAAAATATCAGAAAAACGTACAGGAGTTAACTGGTTTGCAAAAAACTTTACAAAGTTGTGTCTCTACAAATCAATTAAAAATATGTCGTGTGTTTAATACCGATGAAAAATCTAGCAAAAAAACCTATTCATTTTTACCTTGACGAAAAATTTTCTAACCAACGAAACCCGTCAAGCAAAACTACCCTCACTTCATAAAACTTTAAAGAAAGATATCAAACTTGGAGATAACGTTGGAATTTTAAAAGCCATTAACTTTATCGAAAAAGGGACAAAAACATTGTTCAATTAGCGCGAACGGAAATCCACTGCTAGAGAGGTTAAGGTGAACAGAAAAAGAGAAAAAAAAAGACTTGTAATTGGCGGCGCCTCAGGCATTTTTTGTGGAGCAGTATTGATTGAATTTAATCATGCTATTCTTTTATATTCTTTGGAATATTCTTTAATAATTCGTCGAGTTGGAAGGAAGAGAAGGCAGCTGAAGTAATGTGCCACGATGATTAATGATATATTATTTTAAACGATGATCACTACATGAGCTATAGTTTTTCTTTGTTGTAGGAACAGGAAAAATATAGCGAAATGAAGGTGACATAAAAACAGTTTTTTTTTATATAGATGGCAAATGAATGTGTTACAAGTTACAACAGATAAAGACAATCCTGACTAAATATTTAATTGCTAAAATTATATTAAATAAGTTTCAGGGAAGGATGATCTCTCTCCCTTTCCTTTATACTTTAACTAGCTGTGTCCCGCGGTTTCACCCGCATTGCTCCGCTCCTGTTGGTCTTAGCGAGATGATATATAGCCTATAGCTAAATGTAATAAATAATAAAATTCCTCGATAAATGGGCTATCTTACACCGAAATATTTTTTCAAATCGGAACAGTAGTTGCTGAGATTAGCGCATTCAAACAAACAAACTCTTCAGCTTTATAATATTAGTATAGATATACCTAAATCCGTAATGACGATACTTTCAAACTTTACCAGTTTGTAATAACGACAATGTGACTTATAAAAGTATTCACCTTTATAAATTATTCATTCATTAATACTATTATTTACCATCTTTTGAAGTTGAACCTTGAAACTTTACGCCGATACTTACCTGGAAAAGAAAAATGAAATTAAGTTAAAATATTCAAGAAGGAACTTTTAAGCATTAGCTACGTAGCAAATTATAGTTTATTATAATTTGATTATAGTTACCTAATTCAGATATATTATCTATACATATAATAAATCTGTAGAAGGGTCAATTCTATACATTGAAAATATTGAAAAAATAAATAGCAGGGGGTGTTACTGGATCGATACCAAACCCAAATATGTGATTAAAAAAATTTTTGCCTGTCTGTCTGTCTGTCTGTCTGTCTGTATAGACATCACGTGAAAACTAACAGTTCGATTTCGATGAAACTTGGTATAATTATACCTTATTATCCTGGGCGTAAAATAGGATACTTTTTATCCTGAAAAAATACGAAGAAAAAAAATAATCTTAATTTTTCAGTTTTATCCATAGACGTTGTTCTGTAGAACAGCGAACACACGTTGGGTATTATTATAGGCCTAGCCGTATTTGAGTCCAATAGATATTTATAAGATGTTATTGTCAGAGTTAGGTACTCAAAATGGAGAAATAAACCATCCACGCGAAGACCGACATCCGCGCGGACGGAGTCGCGGGCGGAAGCTAGTAGATAAGCAATAATATACTGGAATTATTAAAAATAACATTTAGATAGAAAACATACATAGGTATTAAGAAAAAAGTAATAAAGATAAAGCCTGTATCATATAGACATTTGATAGACACCTTATTACGAACAGCATATATATCCGAGTATGTATACAAAAATATACGAATTATATCCTACTTCCTATCCTACTATAATAATATTTATTGATGTGTATGTATGTATGTTTGTCACTCCTTCACGCAAATACTACTGCAGCACCGATTACAATAAAATTTAGCACACATATAGAGGGTAACTTGGATTAACACATAGGATTGGTTTTATCCCGGAAATCCCACGGGAACGGAAACGGATTTTTCTTTGAAAACGCGGGCGAAAAGCTAGTAATTCATATTTAACATCAGAATAAATTAACAAAACGCTGACATTATTTTAATAGTTAATTATGAATGTCCAAAAAATTGACTCGCCAATTGCTCAATGGCCACTCGAACATAATTCAACAAAAATCAATTTGTTGATAATTAATTGGGCGATCGTTAACAGCGGACACTAATTAAACCGAATTTAATGTTTGCGCAAAAATAAATTGGAATCATTTTGATTAAATGCCTTTTTGTAGTGGTGAAGAAGTTTGGAACGGCTGGCTAGTGCTGTTTTTAAGAAAATCGAAGTGTTTTGAAGAATGAATTTCATTTTAAAAATATTTAGGTTATCTATCTGATTTTGTAGACATTTAAAATTTCAATACTAAAATTTTTTAATCATCAGAATATACTTCGATATATATTTGGGTCGCTTGCGATTTTTTTTTTATGAGAGAGGAGGCAATAGAGCAGACGCGACGCCTGATGGTAAGCGGTCAGCGTCGCCGACGTCGATTTCTTTACGATACAACAACTTCTTATATATCCTCAATATAAATTCTTAAATTCATCATAACCTAAGCAATTACAATATTGTCTGTATCTATACTAATATTATAAAGAGGAAAGGTTTGTATATATGTATGGTTTTCACGCATAAACTACAGGACCGATTTAGATGAAATTTGGCACAGACAATCTTTAGACCCTGAGAAAGAACATATAGGCTACCTTTTATTGCAAAATATGTACCACGGGCGAAGCCGGGGCGGACCGCTTGTAATAAATAATAACATTAGTCATTACCAAGGATACAAAACCATTCAATGAAATTATATATAAACACGATGTTTGGTCAATTCTCGTGAAATTAACAAACTCCCAACATCCAACAATACGTAATTAATTGAAATGTTTCCTAACTATCGAAAACTAAAAGTAATATTTGTTTTTGATTAGTAAATTATACAAAAGGGGAGATGAACAAACTATTGTTTGTTCATCTCCCCTTTTGTTCGGGCATATTTATTTATATTATTTGCCTATAGTAATTAATCTATAATATAAAAATGAATCACAAAATGTGTTGGTAAGCGCATAACTCGAGAACGGCTGAACCGATTTCGTTATTTCTTTTTTTATAATATTCCTTGAAGTAAGTTCTTATGCAGAGAAAACGTAAACATGTACCACAGGCGAAGCCGAAATACTATAAAAATATAACAAATCATCTGTTTTCAAAACATTTGTATTTTTCCACCGTTCCCATTTAGTTTTCCATTGTAAGCAATCAGTAATATTATAACAAGATATTTTAACCATTCACCCATTTACAAATATCCCACAAAAATTATTCCACAACAAAAACACAACGTAACCTTGTTGTAACGTTAAAAACTTTATATAAATCTATAGCATTTTTCATTAAATGTCCGCTAAAAACTTCCAATATCGCCGGGAGAGGTAAAGCCTTTTACCAATAAGTTGGCAATTCAGAATGTATTCAATTTGTCCGATAAAAGCACTCGGACACTATTGTTTG
>CAJQZN010019247.1:0-12941 GCA_907164685.1 Colias eurytheme | reverse complement strand
CAATCAATTAACTCGTCAGATAGCACCTCTTTTTAAACCCAAATTGGTTGGTTAAAAGTAAACTTTTTATGATGAAGCTAGATGAAGTATATCTGTTCATGATGACGAAATCTATAAATAACTATATCAGTGATATCGATGAGAATTCTAGTAAAAAACTCCTGTTCAAAATTAAAATGCTTCCGTTCAAACAAGTCTACATCAAAGAAACTCTCCTTTGACGTCGAAGCTAGTTTGAATCGCAAAATGTCAAATGACAAGCGATTCTTAATTAGCACCCCTTTTAGTCTGTGGAGGGAGACGAGCCACTGTGGAATAATCTTCTATTACTATTTGCTGCTTTGCATTACACTATCATAATATACACGCCATGATGAGTACCTAAATATTACGAAGGATTATTAAGATTATTTAGACATACAAACAGATATAAATTTTATTATAACTAAGAACATACTAGCAACAGAACACTCTAATTACCCACTCTACATACCTAAATTGGCACATACGACCCACTATATTCCGTATTATTTGGCATTTAAAAATTTCACTGCTGTGTTTACTATAAATACAAATCTTTTGGGAGAAAATTACTCACTATAATTTGTAAACAATTAATTAATGAACCCGCTCTATAATAGTGAAATAACTGTGACAATAAGTCTCTTAGGAATTTAAAATATAAATTCCTCAGAGAACCCTTTAAATTTTAAGCTTCGCGTTTAAAAAGCTTCAGTGACTAAAAAGGGGTCTTTAAAACATGAATGAGGAAACTTTTACATTGAGTATACCATTTGTAGCACTAACCAAAAATGTTCAGTTTACACGAGCGTCTACAAAGTAAAATATTCACATAATCTTGTTATAATCTGTGACAGATTTAGTAAAAGGAAATAGAGAGCTTTATTATCTTTTCACCTTAAGATGAGTACAAATTTCCTTCCATATTGTAAAATACATATCCATGAGATTGCCTTTCAAGTTTCAACACTTACTCAAAAGAATAAAAGTCACATACGTCAAGTTGAAAACGAGGTTAACAGTTAGCAATTGTAAAAGAACGTTCCGAGCTACTGGGAAATGAAATTACTTCACGTCTTCATCCATCGTTAGGGAACCTCCTTTCAGAAATCTAGGTAAAATCAATTCTATCCCTTAATTTAAGAAGTAACATGTATACTTGTTCAAACTGGATTAACACCAAACTTTTTATTGATGAGGAGAGGCGGCGATACAACGCGATTAAGCCTTGAGTTTCGACAACGATTGACCTTTTCAACTTGACTTTATTATAAGAGAAAAAAATAACGATTTATCTCCAAATTTCACCGTTTAAAATGATTTCACGGTTAAGAATTAAAAGATTATCATAACATAGTTGGCGAAAACTACCTACTTTTTAATTGTCTATCTGAACTGAGACCATATTTTTGAAAATGTCGTATAATTCATATACAGGACAGAAGTGCCTAAATATGTTAATACTTCCACGATAAACTAATATCATGAACAAGTTGTGCTAAAAAAATCGACTTCTGGAAATATCAAATAACCCACATTGCCAAATTCGTATTCAACCAAATGGATTTCTCGTGTCCCATGTCATAAGCTATCTGACGTGCGAAATTCCTATCTATAAGTAACACACCGACCCTGCATAAGTACGAACATTTTTACGGAAAAAGCCAGAGTTCACTTGATATAAAAAACACAAAAATATCGATTACTCTCTCCATTAAACTTTAGCCTTTTAAATCATCTGACCTTTAAAAAAGTTTAAATTACACGTAGGTATATAAAAGTTTAATTTCTCTCCTTTATATATTAAAAATGAATCGCAAAATGTAAGCGCAAACTCGAGAACAGCTGAAGCGATATTCCTTGAATGTACCACGAACGAAGCCGGGGTGGACCGCTAGTATCTGTATGAAATCATTAAATGTGTTGTTAATCTTCAATGCATGAGAATGGAATTAATACTATGAAATTAATAAGGCTGCAGAAAAAGCAATAGCTTGTATTCTCTAAAGTAGAATTCTGATGCATTGGAGCTTTCTAATATGGAATTCTGGTCGCTATGAGTGATTGAGGAAAGAGTACCCGAGCTCGACGGTAGTTTTGAGAAAAAAATTGCTGCGGAAGATCTTTTCTTCATTTATCATTCATATATTTACTTAGCGTTGTGAAAAATTGCATACGAATTATTTGTTATAATAGTCCTATTTTAGTGTCATATGGAATGAACATTTATTTTTAAACGACTTCAAAAAATGGAGGAGGTTATTACAAGATAAATAATATTATTTCGCGAAGTTTTGCACGCCTCATAAGCGAAGCGTTGAGGTGGGTACTACTGTCACTTCGCGCAAAACATCTGATTTTTCAAACTTAAAATGTATTTATGTATCATACATTGCACTTGTAAGATAATACATACACACACATATTAAGAAAAAACACTATTTTTAACGTTCATGATATTTTTGATGTCATTTTTGTTATTTAAACTAGTTAAAAAACAGTTTAAAAAAGTTCTGTCTTGGACGTCCGTGTGTCTGTATGTGCGGATCCTTTTTCTTGTTAACACGATAGCGACCGAAATACTTTACTTATCGAGTCTTTTTTTTTCTCTTACGCTTGAGTATGCTCAGGAATAGAACCATAGAAATCTAAATAACAAGACACATAGAAGGGCTATAATGTCATAATTCGTATGAAAACCGCTGTCGCCAAAATCAACACATTCAAACCGAAAGCTAAACAGTACACACAAGTAAACTATGCCTTTTATTGGACAGCTTGATTTTAGTGAAAACTAACTTATTTTTTAAATTAAGCATTTGAATATGTATCCTAACGCACGAATTTACGGTTTATTTTAGAATAACATCCCTAAGTATATGAGACTTTTTGCTCCAATACGAACAAACGTGATAATAAGAATGGTCGACTGTGTCATTAATTGTTATTTCGATTACTATGGTGACACTCGTAATACTTGTAAATATTCTATAATTTTAAGGAAAAACGGCATTATTTCTAAAAAAAAATATTTTCCGATGAAATATTATTCCTTTATACGTATAATTACAACTTGTGGAAGAATTTCCGCAATGGGAATTGCTGAAACACACCATGTATACACTCATACGTCTCCAGAGCAACTGAACAGTGACGAATGCACTGGTGATGTGCAAATCACCTGAGTGGCGACAAGGTCACGCACGCTTACGACTTCTAGTGTCTTGTTATTTAGATTTCTATGAATAGAACCCTTTCATTTTTCAGGGTCTGATTCGATGTGGTTTAATTGTTATTAAATAAACAAAAATAATAATTAATAAATATTTATTAAAAAAAAATTATGAGGCGTGCACTTTTGGATTTTCCAAATTATTGTTTATTGCATTTGATGAACATTTTAAACTGCTCTACTTCGATAAGTTTCTGCCAAATATTTTCATTTAGACATCGGAATGTTTCGGCGCCCACATTGTTGTTAGTTTTATATGAAAACATATCACCTCTAAAAAACTAACTTCATTTCGAAAAGCACCTAAACTATTGCGTAGAGTTTACATCAACTTACTTATTAAAAATTTCACTCGCTTGATTATTATTTAAATGATATACTGTCGTTATAATTGCATGTCACTAAAATAGCTCGGCTAACGGCTATCCTTTGTACTCAATTTTGCAGTATATCAAGGATATGGGCAGTTCATTAATATATCAGTAGCCGCTCTCATGAGTTATTGACGCGCTCTCTA
This sequence comes from Colias eurytheme, assembly GCA_907164685.1. Lineage (NCBI taxonomy): Eukaryota > Metazoa > Arthropoda > Insecta > Lepidoptera > Pieridae > Colias > Colias eurytheme. The sequence goes on along the minus strand of CAJQZN010019247.1, from coordinate 9,171 downwards.
GTCCATAAATAACTAAAGCCCTTTAATAATAAAAGAGACGACATCTGAACAAACGCCATTGCCGCGAATTTGTGCGATTATCAACGAATAGACATGAATATACTTTTAAAAAAAGGACAAATTCGTTTAAATATTTGCTAATGTTTTTCCAAATTTTAGAGAATAGGCACCAAATAAGCATCGTAGACAAGCGGGGATAAAGGCTGGCAGCGAGCCAACACAGTTCGGCGGTGGTTTTAATAGCAATATTTAAGCTTTTCGATTTAACGTAGGCACTTGCGCTAAAATTATTGCCTTTGTAACCCAACGTAAATTCTCATTCACTGTTTTAATTCACAATTTTAAGTGTATACAGCCATATTATACAACCATTCTGTTCCGCGGAAACCTGATATCAAACACCGGATAATAAATCTCATGTCTAAGGCAAACATTTAGGTACGCAATCATTTAAAATATTTAAATTTCAAATGAACACTTAACCTCATTTTCGCGTTTATCTAAAGCCTTCACGCTACGGGAATTGTAGCTCGATTTCCGCTGATAAGAGAAAAAGTGTTTTCCTTTTTCGTTAAAACTGGATTGTATTTCCGAATTTAAAAGTTAACCTCAACTTTGGGAAACCCTATTGTATATAGGTAAATACTCTTGATTCGCTTTGTGTATTTGTGTTCAGTTTCTCATACCACGATCCTTTGATACATTGATTCAATGGTATAATAAAACCTCTGTTTTATGACAGTACGTAACTAACGTTCATTCCAAATCAAGTTTTATTGATCATGTGAAACACAATCAAAATATTACCTAGGTACTTACAGCGATTTCTGTTTGGATTTGATTTGCCAAACCAAGGAAATAATTTTCTGTCACTATTTCGTAAAACATACCTTTCATCATAGTACGTTCACACTCAAAACACACAAACAATATCTTCATTCTTAAAAAAAAGTGTTGCGTGAATCTAAAAATAATTCAAAAGTAATTAAAAAGCGAAAACGTAAAATATTAAACAATTTTTAACTTCCATATGAAATACTAGCTTTCCGCCCGCGGCTTCGCCGGCGTTTTCAAATAAAAAGCCGTATAGTTCCCGTTCCCGTGGAATTTCCGGGATAAAACATATCCTATATTACTCGTGGATAATGTAGCTTTCGAATGGTGAATGAATTTTTAAAATCGGTCCAGTAGTTTATGAGCCTATTCATTACAATCAAACAAACAAAGTTTTCCTCTTTATCATATTAGTGTAGATTAGTAGCAAATAAAACGTGAATTGTTGTATTTTTTCTTTAAACACTATTACTATGTAGGTATAATATAATATTATAATGTACTGAACGATGGAAACAGTTGGTTAATATATTGGCTAGATAATGTAGTAATTAACGTCTGATTTAGTTTAGCATCAGATGTCAATAATTATTATCGCCATTTCTCGTATAATTAAGATACGAGTGCAATCCATTGCCAAGTTTATACCCCTACCAATTGTATTATTATATAACTATCAATATATATATATACGAAAGTTTTATACCAATTTAATCTATTGACGTTTTTGTTACGATACGATAACTATGGTTTTTATCGATTCTAATTTATTATTTACATATTTCAATTTGGCGTTAAACAGGAATTTTTCTTTCGCGAATAAGTTAAATACTAAAAAACTTCAATTATTTTGCTATCATAATGTGTATAATATAAAATACCCAACGTCATATATCGAAAATAGTCTTCGTAGTAGATATTACCTTTATAATGCATATTATTTATTATAAAATATAGCATTTTTTACCTGGTTCCCGCAACTGGCTGCCAAACAGCATCGAGCGGTGCGTGCGCAGGTGGCGGCGGCTCTGCTCCTTCCCCACCATTTTCAGTGCGCCCTTCCCATCCCTAAAAAAGCAATATACAATTTATATAATTCATCGTACATAAATCTAATATTCATGAATTAACTTGCTCGCTAATGTAGAGTTTAAGGTCATTTTAAGAAAATGGCAAACCCGGAAGGCCGGTAAGACAACTTGAGAGCATCAGAACTTCCCCTTTGTTTCGGAGAACAGTCAAAGTTCTAAATAATAAGAATCTTTCAATAGTTCACTGGCGAAAGGCTCATTTAAACTCTTAAACTAAGGATAGCAAATTCCTCAGACAATATTAATCATTGACTATAGATTTAATTCTGAATTTTCCAGTTACAATTTAAGAGCTAGCAATCAGAAGCATGATGCAAATTAATTGACGAAGCTAATTGCGTTTATTCACTACGACTGTCCATAACTATACAAATAGTAGCACAAAAACAAATCAAACGATAAAATCAATTTCTATTGGCTTCGTACGTGTCACGAATGCAATTAACCTAGAACACTAGTAAGTTTACTATAACGAATCAATACCTGAATTGTAAGCTTTTGTCCCCGTTACAGTTTTGTTAACTAAAAATAGACGTATAGAAGCGCAATTAACGCTAACACCGCTACAAACCCAATGATTAGTTAGAAATGTGAAACCGGGCGTTAACAGTTTGTCGGGGTAACTCCGATGTTTAGTTTCAACTGTGCCTAACTAGAGCCTTTAGTGTAACTGTAGTTACTTTTAATAGAAGCTGACAAGCTTTTGTATTTTGTACCTACTTAGTTTGTCGCTTGCCTAAGAACTTTATAAAACAATGAACATACAACGAGTAACAACAAGTGAAATAATAATCCATCATCATTGACATTATTTATTTAATATACGATTAAGTGTCTGAAAATACATCTTACATAATTCTGACCTTTTTCCCTATCGTATTGAGTACCAGAACCTAAGAAACACTTACTTAGATGAAACCATTCCGTTGATATTTTTGCCGGTTTCTTTTAAATTTAAAAGAATGGAAGAAAATAGTTTTTGTATCAAATACCTTTTTTACCGAAGTAATCTTAGTGAAGGGAAAGATTAATCTCGAAACGACATGGGGCCCAACTGACCAAAACGATTTATTATCCCTAAGGATAGCCTTCCCTTAAATGATATAGAAATAAAAGCTCCCTTTGTTGCAAAAAAATGCCAACTATTTTCAGAAACTTCGAGACAAGTTGAATTTTTATCCGGATTACAAGCACAATCAGAACTTCTAATATCAAAAAAGAACTGACAATAATAATAGAGAGTTATAAATAGAAACTAGCCTAGTTTTATCCCTTATGATAAAAAGGTTAAACGTCAAGAATTTTTATTTGTTAGGAGAGGTTTTTGCGAGGCGTGATGGCTACATCCCAACACTCCTTCACGCCTCGTTCCACAATCCCGGCTTATGTTGACACGACGTATAATTTTATATCCCATTTTATTAAATAAAGGATTTTCTTTTTGCTTTGTCTGACTTATGTGATAACATTGACGGGCATCCAACAGTTTTAGCCGTACGATATTTTTCTTATAAAACGATCCATATGTTTTGTATTTAATAAAATGTGGATAAAACGAGATTGTTTTTAGAAATAAATTTGCTTTACATAACGTCAACAATTCAGAAACCTAACTACCTAATTTTAAAATAAATATACCTACATGAACAATTATCAGATAGATAAAATGAGAATAAGCGATTCAATTAGGTGTTAATATTACAAAGGCAAATCGTCTTATCTAAGCTTATTGGCTTCACAAGTTTGCAAACACTTATGTTCAGTGAGCCAAGAACGGTTTTATCCCTGAATCAATACTGTAGGAAACTCACAATTTTCTCTTCAAACGCCACTATGAATCTAGATTGTATTCGAGCCATTTTATAGAATTACATTATAGAACCCTCTTTGTACAAGTATCTTAATGTGTTCGACTTAATTAAATTGTATATAAAAATATTGAGAGGCGAGCTAGATGTAAGTTACGTTGTCTACAGATTTAGAACAAGGGATTTTAAGTCACCATATTTTTAAATCAATCGATCTTCAAACACATCAAAATATAAATATAAAATTACAAGAATGTAGTCACTAGTAGACTAAGTACTAGTTTGTATAAGTATTATATTATCTGTGCTATAAGTGTCCAAGATATAATGGAGCTGGATGGAATAATGTGCCACGGAATTGATGAGCGTCGGCAAATGGAACGCTGAATAGTGAAAATAGAATTTAAGCCAGAAAATTCAAATCAGATCACGATGAGCGAATTATGTTTTAAAATAAACGTGGAACAATATGCATCTCTTTCTAAAGAAAGATAATACATAAGATAGATCAAGGGTTTATCAATTATCAATTGTTATCATATCGAAAATGTATAATACTATGTATTGACATTGTGTGTTTAATATGTCTTGATAACGAAATCTTCCTCAAAACTAAATCGTAAACATGTTGGTCAACTCAATCCAGAAGCGTCGCATACCAAACAGATCAATTTAAAAAGCCATTACTGTAAACGTATAAATAAATGGAATAACTCACTATATCGAATTTTAAATAAATGTGTCGCTATTAGAGCTCCATTTTCAATATCGATTCCGACCGTTTGTTTTGCAGAGAGCGGCTCCAAGCGTCCATCTTCCTAATAAAATTAATGGAAAGATCTACACGGAAGGCGGCAAATTGAATGCAACGGGTGAAAAATTCCAATACCATTTTTAAAATGAAACTGATTCTATATATTATATGACTATAATATTGTAGGCCACGGTGGACAATATTCAATAACATATTTGCAATAAGAATTCAATAGTTAAATACCTTATTTTAATAGGTAATTGTGTTTCGAAATGGGGTATTTCCCTATGATGCAGTATTCCTAATGGTACAATTCAAAATAAAGATACATATTTGAATTTATATCAAATCAATATTAAAATTAATTGCATAAAATTAATAAATACTAAGCCACACTTTACCTAAGTGCGGAATAAAAATCCGACTTTTACTTGACGGTGTTTATTTTTTAATTACTCAAGATGTGAAGTTTCTCTAGTTTACTTTTCTTTCAAAACAGCTTTTTAAACGTGCTCATTAGACGTTTATTTTTATATTTTCTAAGAAGGAAAAATTTACTGTGTCAATGGTAAACGAAGATTTTATTTTAATCCTCACACTTATTACTCGTACTGTAAATAATATCTAACAGTAGTAATCATATCGATATTAAAATGTATTATATATACCTAGATTTAAAACAAATGAAGATTGCATCAATGCAATGCAAAACAGTTCTTTCGGCAAGCTTTACTCATTTTAATAGCTTTCAAAAGTTGCAATTGTGCAAATTTAACAACTATGAATTGCATTGTATTTATCCAGCTTTTAAATGGATCGTGAATTTCATAGACATTTAATGCAGAGTTATACTTAATGTTTTTGCTACTAATTGACCGTCTCCTGCTATGAAGTGGTCAAGGCATGAGCGTAGAACCGAGGGGAACTAAGTTTGATTCCCGGTGGTGACAAACAAAAAAAATGTCTCGGTCTGGCGGGATGCAAAAAGTTAACCACCTACTTGTCCGTGGAAAATCGATCAGTGAAACAGATGTATAATGCATCTGCCTCATACCCCACGAGGAGACACGGGGTATCATTTTGTTCATATTTCGTTCGCGAGGAGAGGGAGTCTTCTCTCGAAACTTTTTTTTTATAAAAAGCTTACAGCGTTACCCTATCCCTTCTTATTCATATTCATAGCATGTTCAACCAGCAATAATCTACATAATTATTCAGTTAAAAGCATTTTCACTAAAGCAGTTCAATCTCTAACATGCCAGAAACAGATCCTATATTTCATTTCATGACTCTTCTGCAAAAATGAACTCCATAAACAATTTTAATCAACCAGAGACCTTTAATTGAAGATCAAACTAGATTAATAGGGATTATACTATATTCGTTAGCGTTAACTGATATTAAAACCCCAAGTATGACGAAAAGCTTAAATTAAAAATTCTCAGAGATGTTTTGATTAAAATCTAAAATGCTTCTGGAATAACAAAGGGGCCGTGCTCAATATAAAATACGTTTTAATAAAACTTTTAAGTAAGATATTTCTTATAGCCAGTCCGTACATCCGTGGCAGGTTCCATATAAAATATATTTTTAAACTTTGTCGCTTACGAAGTATCGTTCAAGACATCGTTAATTTACAACGAGGATCGAGTTTATATCTTCCCTGTTTTAAAAGACTTTATAGACAAAGGACTTATTAGAACTTTCTTTGTAGCGAAACATGAATTTTATTCAAACTTCACTAATTGTATTCGTTAAAAGTTATTCAAAAATGAATGTTCAGTAAATGTTGACTATTAAATAATACAATCGGTAGGTAATTTGCGACTCGACAGCGACTTTAAACGTAACTTCAATTAGCATTGTTTAACTTGTATGATTCGCGGATAACTTGGAATACAGTTTTGCGTCTTAATGCAGTTTTCTCATAACCTTAAAAGCTTTATAAAGTTTTGTATTGTTATTAAAAATTAAGATCATAAAATACTATTAGTTTGATACATAAATACAGAAAAATATTTTTAATAATAATTAAAACGCGACGTAAATCTCTCTCGCGTCTGTGTGTTTCTTTGTTCGCGAAAAACTCAAAAACAAATTAAGCATAGATAATATTGTGTTTTCACCGTTGTTGACGTGGTTCTTGAGGTAGGTACACTCTTTGAGATCGTAATTTTTTTTCTACACCCACGTTGCACTTTACTAATAACACATTATTAAGCTAGGCCGAGCAGATTATTATTTATTTTTAGGTACATATATTGTATATTTATATAACATTAAACATACAAAAGAAAGCGTTCTATTTATATTACTTATAACTCAAGAACGATTGAACGGATTTTAATGATGTTTGGTTTTTTGGTACTGGGCGGAACCAGGGTGAGCAGCTATTATATATATTTTTGTGGTTTTTGAGATTTTCTCCTCAATCAGGAGAAATTAATTTGTACTCAGGTAGAGTGGAAATAAAACAAAAGGCTTGTAAATAAATCCCCTGGGAATCAAACCCGCGCCAACTAGGTAAATTTAGATCAAGCTTGCTCATTAGAAAATCTGACCGTGTTGAGGTTTTTAATTCATGAACCTCGGGTTCAAGAGAGGTAAAAATTATATTTAGGTACTTTTTATTTTATTATAAAAATAAATAAATAGATCGATGAAAAGCATTTTTAAAAATGTAAGAGATTTTCACGTTTCATTTACTATTTTAAATTTTAATTACATCTTGATGAGATCTTTTAAATAATTAAAATGGCATAGAAATGAAGTAATAATGAAAAGAATTGAATACCAGGAGCTCGTTAGGAACAAGTCTATGAAATTAATTACCTTGCAAAATAGAAAACAGAATAAAATATTAACATTTTAAATTGCAAGGCCGCTGTCGATAAAGTAATTATTTTATCGACCGCATTTAATACAACTAAGTGGTTTCCGAGTGATGGATAACATTTAATATAAAATTGTTTACTTTATTTGAAAACATTTGTTAAAAACATTGCTTCACGTTGAACATGTTTGAATTAAATTATTTTGTTTTAAAATGTTTTTTAACTACAAAAACATTGCAATTGGTTGTGTACGTGACACGCAGTAAATGAGGCTCGGTCCGCACCATTGTTGTATTCAAAATCCTTTGCATGACGTATGCATTTCATGCATCACACAACACATTTGTTTGTAGCTTTGAGTATTTTAAATTACACTATTCATTGTAAATCTACTATAAAATTATAAAAAAGCGTCAATGTTGTAAATGAGTAATGTTAATTTGAGTACCATGTTAATATAAGTACACTGTATGCCTTACGCGTTATCATCGTATTTAGGTGAAACATAACATGACAAGAATGTAGTCATGGAGCAATATTGCACGGGAAAAACCCAGTTGGGCAGGTGTGTTATATCGATGATATTCCCTGAAACTTTTTATCAACAGACACCTACTCATTTTAATTAATTGTCATTTCAAAGTGAAACTGACCCACAAGCATGTATTTTATTTAAAAGCACCAACCAACAAGCTTTTCTAGTTAATAAGCAAGATTATTATCCGAAGAAGTTTGTCCACGAGGCGGCTAAGTAGGACATGCGAGTCAAAAGGTTGGCGGGAAGATGCCTCGCGTGCGCTCATTGCATTTTCCTTTTATCTTAAGGCGGGACACGTATTTTACTTGTCGCTTTTCCATACTTTACATCACAGACATTCTCTGTAATTTATAGTGTAAGAAAGTTTTTAAGCTCTAAGCTCCTTTAGAAGTCAGCCACAATTGTGACCTATGAAAGTATAATGTGATCTAAGATTTAACGTCTGTGCCTGAAAGATGAAACCAGATTTTCTATAAGTTCACAATTGAGAAATCGTACAAAATTGTTTCTCAATTAACAATAACAACTATCATTCGTTACAACCTATGAATAGAGCCTGCTGATTCCTACGAATCAAATAGGTAGGTACTACGTATATTTGTGTTCACCAATACAGTAGTTAAATGATAAAATGCCAAACATGCAGGTTGGCAACAACTCTACATTTTACAAATTGAAGTTTTGTATGTGCATCAATAATAAAATTCTGCTTATTTAAAAAAAATATCACCTCTGCGTCACTCAACACCTCATGAACCATGTACCTAATTATTCTACCAAACGACACCAATAACAAACACGAAACAAACTTCTGTTTGATTTCATACATAGCTATACAGGGTGTAATCGTTAAGTGTGCACAGGCGATTATTCCGTAACTATTACAGATATCAAAAAACTTTAAACTGATATCGAAAGTACTTAACCTAATGAGTAAAATGGCCATAATAAATTTTTAAAAATAATACGAGAAATATTTAAAAAATTAACTTTAAACCCTCCCATACATTTAGTATGAGATATGAATATCCCATGTACATGGGTTGATCCAAAAGTAATGATAATCAATATTAAACAAGGTCATTACAGTTAAAATAATTATGTATTTCTCTAGATAGTCTTCTAACTAGATAATATACTTCTATATTTTTTTTCCTTAACTTAGAAAAAAAAAACTTTGACTTCATCTACAAAAACCCCTCAAAATCGGCCATCACTTCGCTGTCGTCTTAAAATTTCTTATATCGACGGTGTTTCTTGTGCCAAGGTAAGAGATAGAATTAACTAGGAGCTAGATCTTACAAACAGGGTG